>JARVGS010000835.1:7353488-7364624 GCA_031762315.1 Hypsolebias antenori | reverse complement strand
CAATTTCAGTTTGATCGTGTATCTCAGTACCATCCTTTACAAGATATTGTGGAACACCTGATTTTACTTCATGGTTTTTCAGAACACAATTCATTATTCGCCATGTTTCCCTCATGTTACCATTACTTTTGTCAAATAATTCACTATAATATTCCTTCTTGTGTTTTCTTATAATCCATATCTTAAAATACATACAAATTCTTAGTGATATAGGCTTTAAAAACTAACTTTGTGAAATGCAATACACAGCAGTTTGCTAGCATGTCATTCAAAACACAATACGCTTACAATGCTGCACGTTTAGCATCTCTTAAGGCTTCCAGTAAAGCTGAAAAGACACCGTACCTGTCCATTTTTCACCCCATTTATCTAGTTCCCATCCATTGGATCAGGCACTTCGCAGAATCAGCATCCAGCATTCTGCAAACTCTCCAAGAGCTTATAAAATGTAATTGTTAAGCAGCACACCTGAAACGCATTAAGCAATTAGCTGAGCAGGAAAGGGATTTTTTTTTTTTTTAACAAGCTGCAGTACAATGTGAACGCACGCACAAGGTAGCGACACCACACACGTTGAGCTCCATCACCAGCATTTAACACAGACAGCACTTACCGCATTTTAGTTTAATTAAACTTGACTTTTCACGGATCAGTGCATCATAATAGAGCCTTAATGTTTTCTCTAAAAACAGTCTTCTACAGGGGCTTTGCATGTGGAACATGTTTTATGACAATACAGAATAATGTGTTTGGAATATTAAGGTCCCGATGATGATGACTGCTTTATGGAAAAGTTTACATAAAACAGCTGCACAAAGGAGTCGGCATGAGTTTAAGTCATCAGGAAGGATGGGTTTCATGGCGGAGCAGGGCCACCCAGCCTCCAAACTTCAAAATCACGGAGATTTGGATAAAATCACATCAAACTACACCATTTTATTGAATCATGCAGCAGATTTTGAGCACTCTGTTGCACTTATTGACACACAGACGCGCAATCTTGAGACCTTAATAGCTTAATTTTTGATAAACTCTTTAAAAATCTGAAAGCTCGCACAAAGTAATTCAAAGAAAAAGTGTAAGAATGGGAAAAGAAAGTCAGAGCTAGGGCAGAAGTCTGATTCATGCTCTGAAAATCACATTGAGATTGTTGTGAAAACACCACCGGTCCATCTTGTGTTAGGTTTTTATGCATGAGTGACCGGAGGGAGGGGGGTACTGTCATGGGACAATTTGTACTTATAGGTCAGGGTGTGCATGGGTGGGTGAACACCTTTCAGGTTTTTATGCATGCATTTGATTTCTCTTTGTCAGCTCTATGATGGTAAAATGTGTCGTTCTACAGGTGGTTGTGCTTCAGGATGTCATGGTTTTGAACTTTGATTCTATATTTTCGGTCTGAATAAGACCCCGGCACGTTTGTGCAATTACTGAACGTCTCTTAAATCAGAGGACTTGTATCAAAATTTGTAGACTATTGTACAAGGAAAGCCAGGGAGAATTTTGCAATCATTGAATGTTCAAATGATCTTACATTGGTCAGTTATCACCATCGTTCCAAAACCTAACTGAAGCAAATATTTATTCAGCTGAAAGAGACAATTCAGAACAACCTGCGTTTTATGAATAAGAACTCAACTCTGACCAGACTGACAAACAATGAACTGATTTGAAACTTTAGAGACTGAAGTTGTTTTAATAAAACAGCAGTCCACTTTGGCCTTGGCCGCACACAGACTAAACGTTCGCTTGGTGATTTTCAAAATCCAGAACCGTGAGTTGGGGTGTTCAGACTCATTAAAGTTACAATTTTCTGGGTCATTGTTTTATTCAAAGCTCTTTGAGCTCTTGGTCATTGATCATAGGGAAATCCCATAATAAAATCATGGTAACACTTTACAATAAAGGTACACAACATTGGATTAACTACCGGTACTAGGGAACGCCTCAGGAATGAATCCGTAGCTAATGGGTAGTTAACCAGTACTTACTGGGGAACACACAGCCAAGCCTTATTAGGAGACTACTGGTTAGTTGCCTTGTAAATGAAGAGAAACTAATCAATAACTAATTACCAAGGAAGCCCAAGAGCAAAGACTCAGGAGCTAATGGGTAGTTAACCAGTACTTACTGGGGTGAACATCAGTGAACAAAATATCCAGGCAATAATTTGGTACTCATAAGTGATATAGTTAAGATGACGGCAATATAATACTGTATTATGAAACTGATAGTCTTTTATCGATGTGTTTACAAAAGAGAAACTCCAATAAATTCAGTAATCACTAGGAAAGAGTTTTTTGATAAAACGAGTTGTGACCTCCTTGGTGCAGGATTTGTTCAGAACCCAAATGAAGAATTTCTCCTCAGTACCAGTAGTCCCCTAATAAGGCTTGGCTGTGTGTTCCCCAGTAAGTACTGGTTAACTACCCATTAGCTCCTGATCTGTTCCTGAGGTGTTCCCTAGTGGTAAATCAAATTTTGTGTGCCTTATTGTAAAGTGTTACCAAAGTCGTTTTTTGATCCCATATTACCATAGTGGAAAATAATGGATACCTTTCATATTTTTTATTTTATTTTACCTCTACCTGTACACTTTCTGGTTTTAGATTATCTCACTAGGTGGTGTTTCGCTTTTACATGTGAGAACCTCTGTAAAAAAAATTACTTGGATGGATTTTAGTTTACTTGCAAGAGGTATGCTTTTCCTGTTTGGAAGTTGCTGTTGAGTCCCGCCTCTTATCTAATCTAACAATATTATTTTATTTTGGACAAATAAAGAGCAAACACACACTTTATTGTTGCACAAGTAAACAAGATTGAAAAAGCAGTTTAAAAAAAAAGTTTTTAGTTCAAAAAAGCAGTTCCACGTCCATGAGGGCTGAAGAATCGAATGCTGGAGGAACACCGTCATTAAGTTAAAAGGACCTTCTGAGTATCACCATTTGTGTTAATTCTTCAAATATCCAACTTGGACATAAGAGACCAAATGATAAAAAATAGTAAGTGGTTTATTTACAAAAGGTTACTGTTCAGGAACTCAGGATGGAACTCCAGGAAAGGGGATATGATGAGTATCTTTATGTCAGAGTGTAACATGATGATAATCCAGAGAAACAAGTATTAAGGGTTACTTTATGTTCTTCTCTTTTAGGTTTGGAGTTGGAACCAGGTGATTCCAGGATGGGGGAGCAGACCAAGGAGACCATGTAAGTGGAGGATGGTGCGAGAGAGTGGTGGAACAAACCTTAGGATCTATGGTAGATGTTTAGTAGTTGTATTTTTCTGTGTAGATGGTTGATGTAGGAGAAGGATCCACGGAGAACTCAAGACATTGGGGATCAGGTGTTGACACAAAGCAGAACCAGGACAATGAGGAAGCTACGCACAAGGAGAGCACAAGGAGAAAAACAGGTTAGGTGTTACAGCAAGGATTTGAGTGTGCACTAGAGCCGGACAAAGTACCATGAATGGAACGTTCCAGTTGAGTCATGGTAAATGGACTGTACTTGCGTATATACCGGTAGCTCCTTTCTATCTAGTCAAAATACGCAAAGCACTTTATAATACAACCTGTGCCCCCGTTTACCCATCCACACAGCACTCTACCAGATCTCTACAAAGCTAATCTGAAGAGATAAATCAGTGCTTTAGATCACATTCACACACCGATGTTAGTAAGTGCCATGTGTTGCCATCATTGTATGTTCCCATACAATGGTGAAATTTGTTCTCTGCATTTAACCCATCACAACTGGGATACACCCAGGTGGAGCAGTGGGCAGCTACGTAAGCACCCCGGGAGCAATTGGGAATTAGGTGTCTTGCTCAGAAACACCACGGCCTGTGGAAATGGCTGGGGATTGAACCTGGGACTTTCAGATCCCAAGTTGGCTCCCCTACCTCCACCCCATCTTGGCCGCACAAGGGACATACGTCAGAGGCAATGAAGGGTTCAGTGTCTTGCCCAGGGATGCTTCAACATGTGACTGCTGGTGGAATCAAACCCCTAACTCTCCCACTGGAGGATGACTGCTCTAACCACTCAGTCACAGCCGCCCCAAACAGCCTTAAAAACTGACAGCTCTTATCGGCTGATAGGAGACAAGAGAGAAATCGGCCCACACAGGATCTGCAATAGAGAAAAACCTAGAATCGCTACACTGATGATTAAATACACCCTCAAAAGGTCCATCATGCGACTGTGCATACACATGCAGTCTTTTCTCAGTGACTTGTTTATATGTTACAAGAAATATAACTGAGGTATAAATTTGGTCATAAATAAAGATAAGACAACCCTGTCCTTGCTTTTCTTTATCGCTAAACATGTTTGAGCTACAGTTCTATTAGTTACCGTCTTCAAGAGTCAACATCACTAGTTGACTTTTCCGATTTTTGAAAAAACTCCAGTTTTTCTGTTTTGTGCAATTTATTTAAAATATACCAACTTCTATAGTGACAGGTGTTTGTTCAAGATATTTTTAGTCATCCGTCTTCTTTGGTGAGCCACTACGAAGCCATTTGTTTGAACATTTCCCCCGGCTGGAATACAGCGTGTAAACATTTCATGAGCGTAATTTTCCTGTCAGGGAGATTATGTTCCCCTTTTCCCTCCAGCCTCCCTTGAAAAGTGTGTCACCAAACGTGAATTCAAACGGACTGTTGTTTTAGCTATGGGGATATTTTGAGACTTTGGTTGGTTAGTTGTTGTTGTTTTTTTTTTTAGTTTTTAACTCACTTTTGTTTTTACTCAACCTATCATTCCAAATTATCGTGTTAAAAGGGAAAAACTTGTGTACTCTGAGAAAGGAAAGTTGTCCTCCGACAGCAGGCCTCGTCTGTTTTTGTGGATAGCACCGGCAGTCTAATTGGCTTTGCAGACGGCCTTTCCCCGCAGTGACCCTCGAGGCTAACTGCTTCTACACACTTACAGTTTCACTTTAGCCTACAGACTGGCCTGGGAAAATGAGCACTTACATAAACCCTTGGTTGTGTGCATGATTTGCAACATGTTGGTGGAAACGGTGGAAACGTATCTGTGTGTGTTTTCATGTTTAAGTTGGCAGACAGGTAGGGAACCTCAACAATGAGTCACCGGGAGATAAAACGTCTGGCTAAGCATCTTCTGGAAAACGTTGGCTCATGTTTTGACCTGATGCGCTTGGAAACGCAAGGCAGAGACTGACGTTTTGCTATGCTCGTCTTTCACTTGTCGTTGGCTTTTTGTACCCATGGAAATGGATTAGCATGTTTAGAAATCTGTGGCAGATTTCAGGGGCCTATCGTTCCCAAACCTCCAACGCACAGATGAATCACTCCTCAAGAAATCACCTTTGGGAAAAGAACATTGCCTTCCACAATAAATCCTGTGTAGGAGTAAAAAACTGTGCCAAACTGTATTCATTAGTAGTATTGAAGCGTCAGATCCGAGTGTGATGGTTGGGTGGTAGGACACGTGAAGAGATTCCCGGCCCATCAAAACACTGCAAAAGAACGAGAGTGGGAAACAAAAACGGACTCTGCAAATGAGCTGTGACCTGAGGCCACGGTAAGGTGGGAGTCCCGCGAGGAGGGGATGGATGTGAGCCAAGCGAGGGGCAGGAGGGGGTAATTTACAGCAGGTGTGTATGTAGAAAACTGTATTTATATGAAGATCCAACCCAGGACAGAGAGACGAGGTTCTTGTTTGTGTGTATGAAAGCATTAATTCTCGAAGACATTCTGTCTCTTCTCAGAGCTTTATGTCTGTCTGTAATTGTGGAGAAAGTAGGTCAGGATTTTATTGCGCTTTATTAGGTTTTGTCCGAGCTTAGTTTTAGGTTACCCAGGAGGCTTTCTGGGGATGTTTGGTGAGGAGTTCCTGAGCACAGGGCTATGAGGTGTACATAAATAAAAACACATGAAAGTACACGGGAAGAAAAACAAGCTTTAAGCTGGCAGAATTAAATTATATTTCTATAAAGATCTACGACACTTCAAAAGACCTGAATTATTGCTTTAAAGATTGCTTTGCAACTCACTGTTTCTATGAGTTATATGTTGAAAATCTGTGGCTAAACCTTAAACATTTTATCTGTGAACCTGAAAGTAGCCTTAACTAAAAGACCAAGATAATCAACATCTTTTAGCGACCGTATTTTCTGCCGTACACGTCATATCGCCCTATAAGTCGCATCAGTCCAAATATGTCTAATAAAGTGGAAAAACAAATATGTCGCTTTACCGTATAAGTCGCATCCATTATGCGTCACTGCTGATGCATCACGTTTGTTAAGCATCACCGCTGACAATCTGGAAATGTGGGCTGGTGTTGTGCCAAAAATCGATGGGCTGCCAAATGGCGGCCGCGGGAGTGTGCACAGGAGGACTTTAACAAGTATTTAACAAGATTAACACTTGAAAACAGTTATTTGTTGACTAAAAATTATAGTAAAGGTGCGTCCCAGTCTAACTTTTGCTTAATAAATGCACTTTGTCAAATCAGTTGTACAGTATTTCAAAAGCTGATTCGCGGAAGTACATGTGTGCATGTGACGAGTCGCTGCACAAATTTAACAAGATTAACACCTAAAAACAATTATTTACAAAGTAAAATAAGCAAGTAAAATAAATAATAAAATGCACTTTAATGGTAAAATTAGCTGTATTTCACCGGGGCGGTGTAGCGAAATGAAGCTGGTTTGACAGTTGCTTCAAGCAGCGAACACAACGAAGGTGGAAGACTATGGCAAGCCGATTGTGTCATTAATAACTGGTGAAGATTCTCAGTCATCCAGGGCATGGTAAATTCAAAAAAGTTTAAAACAAAAACAAAGTATGAAGTATAATAAATATAGTCCAGTTGTTTCTGTTTTGAACTTTTTTGAATATGTCATTATAGCCACTTTTACTTATTACATGATACAACGGCATGCTGTACTACTCTGCTGCCATCTAGTGGCTGAAAATGGTACTGTTCATTTTATTTTTTTGTCATAATGAATGAAAATGGTCATATCCCAGCCAAAAATTGGTTTATAAATATGTGGGAAAAACATCCATAAATATGTCGCTTCGGTGTTTGTCGCATGGCATGCACATCATGCAAAAAAACATGACTTATACAGTGAAAAATATGGTACATTTAAAATCAGTGTACACATTTTACCATTTTCATGATAAGGTATTTAAAAAAAGGAGAAGACTTTCAATCGTGTTCCTTGAGGTAAACTGTGGGGATGCTCCGTGAGTATGGGATTGGGGCCTGTTGCTGTTGTTTGGTCCCTATACTTGCTTGCATGCTTTAGTATTTCTTGTTTATTTGTTCTTTGTTTTAGCGAGTCACATCGGTCCTTCTCATCCTGAACATTTCATTGTACTGTTGACCTTATGTTAGCCTGCATTTGACAAATAAACAACAAAACATACAAGCGGTGCAAAAGTTTGGTTCACAATGCCGGTAAAAAGTCAGATCCCTTCAGGGTGGAAGTTTGACTCTACCAGTGGTACCCATTGTCACCGATTCTGTTCATAACTTTTATGTACAAAATTTATTTGTGCAGTGGGAGTGAGCGATTCCTGTTCAGTGGCCTCAGGATTCCATCTTTGCTCTTAGCAGATGATGTGGCCCTGTTGGCGTCATCGTGCCGTGATCTTCAGCTCTCACTAGAGCGGTTCGCAACAGGATGTGAAGAGACTGGGATGAGAATCAGCACCTCCAAATCTGAGGCCATGGTCCTCAGTCGGAAAAGGGTGGATTGCTCTCTTCAGGTTGAGGGTGATGTTCTGCCTCAAGTGGAGGCGTTCAAGTATTTTGGAGGCGTTCAAGTATTTTGGGGTTTTGTTCACAGTGAGGGAAGAAGGGAGCATGAGATTGACAGATGGATTGGTGCGACATCTGCAGTATTGCGGACTCTATGCTGGTCTGTTGTGGTGAAGAGGGAGCTAAACTGTAAGGTAAAGCTCTCCGTTTACTAGTCAGTCTACATTCCTACCTTCACCTATGGTCACAAACTCTGGGTAGTGACCGAAAGAATGAGATTGTGGATACAGCGGTTGAAATGAGTTTCCTCTGTAGGGTGAGAAGTTCAGTTATTCGGTAGAGACTCCGAGTAGAACCACTACTCCTCCACACTGAAAGGGCCCAGTTGAGGTGGTTCAGGCATCTGGCAAGGATGCTTCATGGGCACCTCTCTAGGGAGATGCTTCAGGCTTGTCCAACTGGGATTAGACCCTGGGGAAGACCCAGGACACGCTGGAGAGACTACATTTCTCGGTTGGCCTGGGAATGCCTTGGAGTCCTCCCAGAAGAGCTGGAAAAGGTGACTGTGGGAAAGAGATGTCTGGGCCTCCTAGCTCAAGCTGCTGTCCCTGCGACCAAACTTCGGAACAAGCGAAAGATAATGAATGGTGTTGATTTAAAAAAAAAAAAAAAGAGTCAAACCTTTCAGTTACTGAGTAACCTCTTCAAAGAATCTTGGTTTATTTAATAGAAGTCTGGTCAAGGGGGCAGCAGCATAAACCAAGAGGACCAGACACCTTTCCTGAGCCACCTCTTTCAACTCTTCTGGGCGGATTCCAAGGCGTTCCCAGACCAGTTGAGAGACAAAGTCTCTCCAGTATGTTTTGGGTCTTTCCCAGGTTCTCCTCACAGTTGGACATGCCCAGAAAACCTCCCTATGGAGGCGTCCAAGGGACTTCTTCACCAGATGCCCGAACCATCTCAACTGGCTCCTCTGGATGTGGAGGAGCCGTGGCTCCAAGATCTCCAAAAGTCCAACTACCCTGCAAAGAAAACTCATTTTGACATTTTGTATCTGTGATCTCAGTATTTTGGTCACAATCCAGAGTTTGTGACCATAAGGGATAGTAGAAACATAGAGCATACAATAAAGGCCTTGCAGCTCAGCTCCCTCTTCACCACAAAGGACCAACTTAGAGTTTGTTATACTGCGGAACATACATTGAGCCGTCTCTCGATGGCATGCTCCATTCTTCCCTCACTTATGAACAAAACGATGACATGAACTCATCCACTTTAGGCACCACCTCACTCCCAACTCAGAGGACAGTCCATCCTTTTCTGACAATCTTTCAAGGCACCTACTCCACACTTGTTTCCTCTCTCTTACACAAACCCTAAACTAAAATAAGCTTTGTTCAAAGTTGGAACTAATCACTTGGGTATAAGCATCACAAAATCTCTATGAGACCATTTCTAAAAGGTTTTGGTTGTTATTGAACCACTGGTTTGTTCGCAGATGTATTCAAATACCCAGGGTACAAATTAGATTGTTTTGTTTGCCAACTCTCAATAAGAATAAGTAAGGTTTTATGCTCCATTTTATATCCACACTGTTGCCAAATTCTTCAGTGAGAGTTTACCAGGTCTGAGGTGGACAAAAGCCTTATTTCAAACGTCACAGCTGTTTGATTTATCAAAATATGTGTTTAAAACTTTTGGCTCTTCTGTCAAATGGATGTGTCAAAGTGTCCTGGTCTCATTTTTCCTGTTTACCCAACTAGAAAAAAGGAGAAACCCATTTCAGCCCTACATTTCACACACTCCATAAAACATGGCATCCATTCCACATCTCAACCTCCCATCAGTGACACGTTGCAGCATCTTGATCCAGACTGAATCAACTCTTCTATAAAATACTATAAAGGCTTTTGTGTGAGTGTGTACCGGTAATTAATTGCAACTATAGCTTTAGTGGGTTTCACATTTCATCAGACCATGAGCACTTAGACAATTTAGTTTTAAAGCCTTCAAGTAAATTAGGCATCGTCAGTGTGGTTCTTAGGGCTAAATGTTACAACTGAGGGATTTGTCCTTCCTGGTTATATACAAAGGGAGAACAAACATTTCAGCTGAAATGTTCATAGATAGCTGAACTAAAATTGGACTAATACTGAAAGACTTGTAGGCACCTAAGCTTAGTGGTAGACATTGACACTTAGCAAAAACTGGCAGAAATAAAAGGGCATAGAACCAAAATCCAGGAACTCTTGAGTTTAATCCCTACATATCGGTAATCCACTTCCCTCAACTTGCTAACACCAGAAATTTACCAATTGAATTGGAAAATATCTATTTAACTCATCAAAACAGCAGTTTTCATCAGCGGAACACAACCATTGCTTTGAAACGTTAACTATTATGGAAGGTTTGCACTTTTAATCACCACTGGTGCTCTTGGCTACAAAAGCTAGCATTGTTAGCATTCATTTTCGTTGTATATAGAAAAATATCCGCATTTTTTACTTCTCTAAGTAGTGGCAGAAATATTTTCAAGCTTTGTGTACACTATAAAATGTAATTGTTGTGTCCCCACCATTGTTGAGAATTGAAGTCCCAATTTCCCACTTATGGGAGCTGCTGTGGTGTATTTTTGTAACCAGAGTCTGCTCACTAAGGATGTGGGTCCCCTCCTATTCGCTAATGGCGTCAATAACTAATTAGAATTAGAATGATGAATATGAGTGTACAGCAGACTGTAAGATATTTGCAACTTTTTTTAAATGATTTATGTTATTAAACCGAGGGCAATGTGCCATTAATTTATGTGGAGGAGGCGGGGCTTAAAACCTGCACTGGAGCCAGTCCCACAGTCTCTGCTTCATCTTTCAGTTTCCTTTAGGATGTCTAAATAAAAGTTACACTTCACGATTTATCGACTAATTCATTAATGAGTCAAAGACGGCCTGCACTGCCCTGTACAGGTGAGTGTAAAATAAAGCAGAGCAAACACTTTATGTTAACACTGTGGACACGTTTTTAAGTTGGGTGAACAAGTTTTATTGTCATCTTGCAGTTCTCAACAAAACATATACAGTAGTCAATTAGCTTTTACATGGCAATAGAAGACAATGATTCTTAGTATGAATATTGAGTCCTGATCTTGATGTTTGAAACTGACTACAACCCAACTACTACAGCCAAAATCAACCCTGCTGATGGGACTAAAGGAAACAACAGATCTGTCAGTACGTAGTTTTGGATGTCTGTGTCTACAGTGTTTACTACGGTGGCTCTAAGGTGTAAATGAACAACATTTGAAGGGGGGGGGGGGGTGGGATGTAATTAAATTTTAAAAAAAAAAAAAAAAAAAAAAAAATACAAAAAAATTTTAAAAAAAAAAATTAAATTAT
>JARVGS010000835.1:7332281-7351590 GCA_031762315.1 Hypsolebias antenori | reverse complement strand
GATGACGTCACTGGGGCGGCGCCGTAAGTCCGAGTTGCCGTAAGTCGATGGCGCCGTAACTCGGGGACAGCCTGTATTCAGTTTTTTTCTAATGTGATTCGGGCTACTTCTGCTTTGGCCACTTCCGCTTCAGCTTAACGTAATTCCATTTTTCAAATGTAATTCTGTAATTTGGGTTTACTTTCATTTCTTGTTCAATTACAATCAGAAAAACACTCGTATTGAAAACTACAGACACACTATTCAAATTCCTCAGTAATCAGAGGGCATCGGCACACCGCTTGTTCAATTATAGAAAACCACTATCTATATCTCTAGAAGTCCCACCACCACATCTCTTTTAGAACCATAGTTTCAAGGTTTCAAGCAAAACCCTTTGACTCAGAGTCTCTGGCCTAAGTTTGTTGCACCCCCTGGCATTTTATTTTCATTCTAATCCAATAAGTGTCACGTTGAAAATGATTCGACTTGAGCATAAACACATTTTGTCCAAGTCTGTTTCTGATCAAGGCAATGGTGAAGAGATTTCAAACATCAGTGCGTTTCAGAGCGCGGTTAGTTTTTACGCTTGTTTGTTTTAGTTTTGACTTCTGTGAGAAGGAATCGTGGAAATTTTTCAATGAATAATAAAGTAATTAAGAGTTTTGGTGACAAAAGCAGTTGTCAGTATCAGTACTGTATTTTAAAAAAAGTTAGTGAGTATGCAATAGTGGAAACACCATTGTCACACTGCTAAACCGAAGTTCTTATTTTTATTTTTTTATCGTACAACCAGCTGAGCTGAAACTAAACTTGCTTTGATACTTTTGGCCCTTTCTTACATTTCGTTTTCCTCCAAAACAAATATTTAAAATTAGGGCAACTCATTACTCTTCCCCAAAATGTCTGGCCCCGGCGTCAAAGGTAATTTGCTGCCAGATTATTGTGTAATTCGATTCGTTTCAAAGTTATATTTAAAAGAAAAACAGTATGGATCGGCAGACGTGTTTGTGAAGCTTGGTTCCATTACAAATACTTTTTTTTTTTGTTTGCGCGGACACAGATCCATCGAAACTACCGAAAAATTGTCCAGCTGTTTCTCACTGTGTCACATCTGGGGCAGCCCCATTAGCGGTTGAGACTCGCAGACATATAGTGAATCCCCTTACGCATCCATACATAAACGCCTGCCTCGGAGATGCACAGTTGTGTTTCCACCCCGGCCCCATTGTGGTCCCTAAACCGGTTCGGTAAAATGTGAACAGATTTTTAAGTGGATTGGTGGAGAACAAACAACCTCAATTGCCTCTCATTCGTCTTCGCCGCCTTCCCTTCGCTTTTTTCCCCCTCGCCTCACTATGCAGTGCGTTTGGGACTGACCTATTTGGCGAAGGATCAGTAGTCTAGAGAGAGCAGGGTAAACACAGAACCACCGAACATGTGGGGAAATGTTGGCACGGTGCTTTCTGAACGACGTGCAAATCGACGTTGAAAGCCAGCGCTGGTGGAACAACAGTATCACAGTGAAACATAAGCGGTTTAACCAAAAAAATACATATTTGTGCCTAAAAGAGGATTTTAGCAGGTAACAACTGTAAATGCCAACAAATATGGGAACCGTCAAGTCGAAATGAAAATTAAGTCAAGGTGTTTTAGTGGAATATGGGCAGCTGTGGCTCATTGCGACAACTGGATTTGGTCAATTTATGATTAATAAATACCATTTTGTTGTGTCTCTTGAAAGAAATGCCTAAATAAATAACTAAGGAAGATTTTTGAACCACTTTTCTGAGCAGTACCAACAATTAATGATTTTATGTAGAAAATCGGATGGCACGGTGGCTCAGAGGTAGAGCTTTTGCCTCTCACCGAGAAGGTCCGGGTCAAATCCCAGCCGGGGACCTTTCTGAGCGGAGTTTGCATGTTCTTTCTTTGCATGTGTGGGTTTCCTCCCACAGACCAAAAACATGCATGTTAGGCTGATTGGTAACTCTAAACTGACCCTAAGTGAGAGAGAGTGAATGGTTGTTTGTATCGTTTGTCTCTATGTGTCCCTGAGGTGGACTGGAGACCTGTCCAGGGTGTCCCTGCGATGGACTGGAGACCTGTCCAGGCTGTCCCTGTGATGGACTGGAGACCCGTCCTGGGTGTCCCTGTGATGGACTGGAGACCTGTCCAGGGTGTCCCTGCGATGTACTGGAGACCTGTCCAGGCTGTCCCTGAGGTGGACTGGAGACCTGTCCAGGGTGTCCCTGCGATGGACTGGAGACCTGTGCAGGGTGTCTCCCACCTCTCGCACAGTGACTGCTGGACATGGGTACCAGTGACCCCATAGACCCTAAAAGAACGAAGCAGGTAAAGATGGATGGATGGATGAATGGCTGGATGGATGAGCAGAAAATCTGTAAATTTTTGTTACTTCCCTTCAGCGCTAGCAAAGTTAATTTCAATACCAGATGGGAAATCCAGATATCCAAAGCTCGTTTTGAGGTTTTCTCTTTTAAAATGACATCAAGAAGAAACCCTCATTAAAATTCCCTAAAAATAGGATTCAAACCAATTTTCCAGGGGTTATCTCCATTAGCAAGACAAACCTTTGGAACCGCCCATATCAGATGATCTAGGTATCAAAATGTAGCCAAAAAAACAAATCTGCTTAATTTTGACAAAATCTGACTTGATCCTTAGTTTGATGTGATGGGTCACATTTATGGCTAAGCACAGTCAAACTGTGTATTTTTAAAAGAAATTAAAATTATATGAGATTTTTGCACCATTTCAAGTTTAAAAAGTGAGACTTTATTCTTTTTATAACTCATAAGGTAACTGAACTACATAAATTCGTCATTATCAGTCACATACTTAGCTTGTTAAGAGAGAAAACACATTTTGAACTCTAGAAATCAAAACAGTTACAACTGGTTAGCAGCATGGCTCATTGCATCTAATCTGTGGGCGTTACACTTAAGAGTTTCTGAAACTTCCGACAATCACAATGAATGCAGTTTTCTTGCATTTATTGCTTATGACATCCAAATAATTTATTCTATCTACACTCAAGCACAGGTAAAAGACAAGTCCTGATAGAAAAAGCCATACAGACAGAGTTGTACTAAACTCATTCACCCACTCATTTAAAGAGTAGGGCAGCCAGTTATACCATGAAAAAAGGCAACAACAAAAAAAGGCAAGAAAAATACAAGTCCAGAGACTTAATTAAATTAATCTTTTATGAAACTGAGAAATCTGTTCCGTAAATCTGCCTTGCTGCCCTATGGAGCACAGAAAACCAAAAACTCAATTTGTAGACGTGCCAAAACACTTGCCAATGTTGAAAACTTGAATGTTGACGCAGTTACTATCCACATGCTTCAAGAAAGTAGAACAATACATCATCAGCGGACATGTGAACACAAACATCCATATGCTTGTGCAAGCAAGCACACGGAGGTCAAAGCTCTGCCAGTCAGGGATAAATTTATTTCTGTCGGCTGTGCGGCAAGACTTTTCTTGCCTATTGACATTTAATCCAGATATCAGGTTCCACGGGGAATATGGGGTACCCGTGTGTGTGTAGCCCTCTGGACTCTTTTTGTTCTGCCAGATGTCTGAACTTTTTTTTCCCCCTCGGGGAAATAACAAGCGCCAGGGAAATTTCACATTAAATTATTTGCAAGTCATTTTTTGGAAAATGTCTCTGCCTGAATTTGCGCGATGCAGGAATACAGCGCAATGAGACAAAGCAGTGTGTCTGTGTTTGTGAATGAAGCATTTATAGTGGGATGCTCTATTCTGGGCACCGGACAGGCCACTGGTGGGCCTCCTGTTACCCCCTTTTAGTAGCACACACATAGGAGGTTCTGTTGATTTTGGTTGGACCAACGTCATCACACAGCAGGAATACAACCTCAATTTCAGGGTGGATAGTCACGTCTGTCTTCATTTTTGGAGAAAGGCTGAATGAGCATAGGTGATTTCTGCTGCCAGAGGTCTACTGCGCCAAGATGGTTGCCACTGTTCTTTTAAGTCAGAGAGGGCATTAGGTTGCAAAAAATTAAAAAAATAAAAGTTTATGCCAAATTTATGGGAAATTTGCTAGACTATACCAGTTGGAATTGGAATTCTAACATGGAAAACTGAAAGAACCTATTTTATCTAAACTTTATTTGCCATTAATAATTATTTCTCATGCATAGTTGGTCTCAAACATGTGATTTGTAGTCAAGTCATGCTGTCCTGGAAATTCCCAGTTTGAACGTTCCACGGGAGTGCTTCTGCTCCGTGTGTGACTCAGCCGTCACCGTTCATAGGTTCTAATGATTGCCGACGCTGCTGGACAGTTAAAAGTGCAACAAGCAGCAGCGTTTTAAATCCAATGTGTCATTGTCAGATTAGAGTCAGTAATTGGTGAAATTTCCGTTAAACTCACGAAAATTTGTGGTTTCCCTTTCAGGCTGCCAACAGCGCAGGTCCAAGCAGTTCTCAAAAGCTAAACTATTTTCCCGCAAACCTTCAACCCTTATGACACTGGCTACATTGTATGTTTTTAACCTGTTTTTAATGGGATTTGCACAGTTTGATTTTGAATGTCTGTTAATTCTGGAAAGAAACAGGCTACGTAGGTGAACATCTACCAGACCTTGCATCAGTGGCTTACATGATCTGTCTGTCACTTATGAACAAACTGAATCTATTTAATAAAACTGAATAAATATGATGGAAGATGACAAGATGTCAATAATAAAAAAAAGCTTTAAATATTTAATAAAAAGAATGCTAATGTGTGGTCAGACAAGCCTGACCAGGTCAACGACATGCTAACACATAGTTAGCATGTTGGCTAACAACAAAAATGTTCACCATCCTATTGTAGTGTTTAAATTATAATAGTATATAACAGTTGAATAAAATGAACGTTAGACATTAGAGTTGTATACTTACACCTAATATTGATATCCATGGTATGGTTTAAAACTGCTAAACTAGCATAGCGGTCTTGTTTTGAGCTTGGTGTCGGAGAGAATGAATGTTTCTCTGGTTAAACTTGTTTTCCAGTTTGAGCATGAACGTTTAAAAGTCTTGTTTCCGGTTGCCTTTGTACTCTCATTTTATTTCATTGTCAGTAAAAAAAAACAAATGTTGACGCAGAAAAAGCTGTTAAGTCAAGCTAATGCTAGATAAAGGATGAACATCATGTCTTTTCAATCGCCCATTAATTCTCAATCACGCTAACTAAGCTAGTCGGACAGCTCATCCTACCTCTCTTTGCAGCAATTATGGGATTATTTTAAGATGAATAGTCTGAACAGTACAGTCACTAATGGTGTACCACAAGGCTCAGTTTTAGAACCCATGCTTTTTACAATTTTTATAGTAATGTACGTCAAAACATTCTTTACATCCTTGCATCGCTATGCTAATGATACAATTATTTATTGTCAAACTAATACAGTTGTCAAGGTTTTTCAACTTCTACAGTCTGCATTTGACATCACTCAGTCAGACTTTTCTGTCTCAAACTGGTGCTAAATGCTGATAAAACCAAAGGGATGTTGTTTTCCAACAGAAAGTTGGTGCCAGGAACTCGTCCTCCTATCTCATCTATGCATGGTGTTCCTATCGAGTTTGTGGATTCTTACAAATACCTGGGAATTTTAGTTGAGGCACATCTCTTTTTAAAGCCACATGTCGAAAACTTGTTAAATAAATTGAAATTGGGTTTCTTTTTCAGAAATAGATCTTGCTCAACTGAACAGAAAATGCCTTGTAGCTTCTACTTTCCTACCATTAGTTCATTATTTACATGAATGTTCCTACCCACTCCTTGCAGATGTTGGATGCAGTCTATGGCATGCTAAAATTCCGAACTGGTTGTAACTACCATAACCATCACTGCACCCTGTACTCATTGGTCAGTTGTTCATCCACACGTATACTCTCACACTGGTACATTGTTATCTTTAAATCACTCCATGGTCTGCAACCTTCTTATATCTCCTCCCAAATTTCATGTCATCAGTGCAGTTACAGCGTGCGCTCTCAGGCCATTATTACCTGCAGCGTCCCTACATTGCAGACCGATCTCTGCAAAAAGGCCTTTTCCTACTTTGTTTCTGTAACCTGGAACACTTTACAAAAAAATCTGAAGCTGTCAACTTTGATCTCTCTCTAAGGGATTTTAAATAATCGATAAGGTCAATTTTACCTTGATTTATAATCCACCTTGATTTTATTGCTTTATAACACAACTTTTTTTTTGTTTTAATTGCATTATATTCTGTGCACTGCATCTGTCTAAAACAGGTCTCTCGTAAATGACTCATTGTGACTCAATGAGACTAATATGTATAAATAAAAGGATGAATTGAATATAAGTGAGAAAAGGTTAAAAAAAACAACTAAATATACGATTGTTTTAACTACAACGTTGTCCTGTTTCAGGTGAAGATGTAGAAAATGAAACATCTACAAATAATAAAATTGGAGTGTTGAAAAGGCGTTATTGATTATTGCATTAATTTCAATAAAACTCAATTTACATACTCAAGCACTTCCTGTCAAGATATTAAGCTGTCCCTAGGATCTCAATTCCTATTTTTTTTCTTCCTTTTCTTTGTCTAGTTTTCCCTTTTCATCTCTTTTCCTCTGTCATTTTCATTTTTTTTACCCCTTTTTTTTTAGGTGGAGCTGTGAGCAGGTACTTCTATACCAAGACTGCCCTATAGAGGGTGCTGTCCCTTCCCTATCTGGTCAAAGTAGTCACACTTGCAACTCACAACCTCCCAATCAAGCACCCGTTAACAGTCCAAGTCAGACCATTTATCTTCGTCAGACCATTGGAGTCTTTTCAGTGATCTTGGCCTCTCGTGTTAAAGTCTTTTCAGAGCCTCCATTCCCCGAGGTAATATCTATCGCCGTTCTCTTCGCAGACCTCCTCGTCATAAACGCCTAAAAACCTTCGTGTGTACAAAGACCAGCATTACCTCCAATCTGGAGTAAGCTTCAAGCTTCAGACTGAACTGGATGCTCACCTGCTTGCCCACTCTCCACTTGTCCTCCTTCACTCTCCTACTTGGGGACCTGGATGAGTCATTTCCCTTACAAAGGAAAAAATACCTACTGGAAAACCTTCAATATTCAGCTACCTCTCTCATCACACCAGAGACGGACTGAAGACATTGCACAGTTCCATACCTGTAACGGTTAACTTTCTTCACCCTGTGCATGTGGTCAACCCTTTGAGTCCCATTTAGTTTTAAGTAAACTCAAACAGCTGTCCATTTTGCAAACAAAAAACCATGGACCATAAGAAGGACAGGCTTAAGATGGACTGTTAATCCCAATTTAATGACTTCAGATGAACTGTAACTGTAGCTATCAAAGTTCATGCGCAATAATCCAGGTAAAAAAATCCAACAAAGTTCAGATGAGTCGTCTGGACTTTTTTTTTTTGTTTTTGTTTGTTTTTGTTGGGGGGAGGGGACTTCATCAGTCCGAGGAGCCACAAACAAACCCAGCCCCACAAGCAGCACACTCCCATAGTGAACCAACCAGTTTGCTGGCGATAAGCTGGTTTCTGGGGCCTGCCCTCTCCCCTGTCGACTCCTCTGAGGCAGCCATAGCCAAAGTGGTTCAAAAATGTAACTGTAGCAGCCACCACGACGAAAGGTCCGGATCAAGAGGTCCTCCCTATACGGGGTGAAGAAAATGAACAGAACAACTTGATCTGACCCAGGTTGCCATCTCCAGAACAGAACGTCACATCCCAGCTGCTCCTGACCTCAAGGCAAACACTTGCTGGTCCTCCCTACAAACAAAACACTTGGAAAAATGTGAAGCAAAGTGGTCACCATCTAGCTTTTCTGAGGCGTATGTGTCTCCTGCAGGATTCACGGTGATGGAAAAGATCTCGATGCGGTGGGTGAACACAAATCTCCAGCTGCCGAAAGCCGGCACCTAAAAACAAACCTCACCCGCTTTCACACACACCACAAATCCCAGAGATGCGGTGCGCTCCGATTTATTTTCTAATTTCAACAAAAGCCTCCGAGTTCAAAGGTCGTCCCCAGCATGTGTTGGTAATATTTAGCCGATTGTCTAGAAATATTTTTTTTTAAAGTGTGAATGAAAAATTACGCCGAGGCAGTTTATCTGTTTGAGATTAAGTGCAACCCAGCAATTAGTCACAGCCGAAACACGTACAGAGCAATTTATTGAGGCTACTCCCCTGGAGAAGATTCATAGTGGCTGATGGGAAATCCAGTGGGACTGAGGCGATGATGCGGGAGTCTGTGTGTGAGCATCCATTGTTTTGACTGGTGGTTGACTGAATGTTGGCCGAGCTACTTGGTTTGAGATCCTCCTGCTTGTATCCCCCCCCCCCCCACACACACACACACACACACACACTTCATCCTCGCCTCCCACCTGGTAGCTCTGCTAATGCTAAGGCTTGCCCTAACAATCTGCAGCTGTTGGAGTTCACTCACAAAGAGCTCTGCACAAACAAAAACACCAGAGTATCTGGGTAGCCGTTCATGCACGGATACACGGACGTGTGAGAAGATGCTAAAACGAGGCTACGTTTGAGTTAGAGTTGTTGTTCGGTAGTTTTCATTAAAAACAGCTGGACTTACAGGCTGGTGTAAAAAGGCCCAAACCAGCGCTGATGTCCCTGAACAGCTCTTACAGAAACAAGCAGAAGTTTTTTTTTTTTTTTGCTTGTCCACAGCAGAGGCATTTTATCTCACGCCAGGCACAATGGCAGAGCTAGAGGGGGGCTAATGGTGGCCTTGACCACCATAGATTAATCTTGGGCCACCCCAATCATTTGAAGAATCTATACTTTTGAGCAATAAAAACCTAGAGAGCGTAGTTTCTTCAAATGATTGGGGCGGCCATCTTGGATTTTTGACATGGCAACCCAATCATCAGTGGTGGCACTTCTCACAGCTCATTGCAACCAAAATGGAGGTGAAACCAGCAAAATGGTGGCTAAAAGCCTAATTTAGGTAAACAAAACAAAAGCTAAATAACAAATCAGTAGCTAAAATTGGCTGTAATAGCTGAAAGTTGAAAGCAACAGGTCAGTAGCTAAAAGCTACCTAGCAAAACTTGTTGCTAAAAGCCTAAGTTAGCTTAATAAAAGATAAAACTAGCAACACAGTACCCAAATGCTAAAACTTATAGAACAGTAGCTAAATGGTAAACCAAGACAAAAGTAGCTGAAGTTTTAAATACCTTAACAAAATGTAAAAATGTTTAAACAGTAGCTGAAGGCAAAAAAAAATTTGAACGGTAGCTAAAAACAAAACCTAGTAAAACAGTTGCTAAAAGCTTAAATTTATAGAACAGTAGCTAAATGATAAACAAACACAATAGTAGCTAAAGGTTTTTTTTTTTTTTGCTCAACACCTAAAAACAGTAAAAAGCTAAAACTTTGGAACGGTAGCTAAAAGCAAACCTTTTGAACAGTAGCTAAAAATAAATAGGCTACTAGCAAAACAGTCGCTAAATGCTAACATTTATGGAACAGTAGCTAAATGGTAAATCAACACAACAGTAGCTAAAGTTTTAATTAGCTTAGCAAAGGCTAAAAGTAGTTAAACAGTAGCTGAAAGCAAAAGATTTTGAAGAGTAGCTAAAAGCAAAAACTAGCAAAACAGTTGCTAAAAGGTCTCTTTATAAATGAGTCCCCGAGGCTCAATGGGATTAACCTGTATAAATAAAAGTTGAGTGAAAAAATATCTTTAATTTATAGAATAGCTAAACGGTAAACCAGCACAAGAGTAGCTAAAGTTTTAATTAGCTTAACAACAGCTAAAAACACGAAAACAGTAGCTAAAAGCAAAAATTAGCTAAACAGTAGCTAAACAATTACATTTGTAGACGGTAGCTAAACGATAAACCAACACAACTGTAGCTAAAGTTTTAAGTAGTTTGACATCTAAAAACAGTAAAATAGTAGCTAAAAAGCTAAGCTTTTAGAACAGTAGCTAAAAGCAAAAACTAGCAAAACAGTGGCTAAAAGCTAAATTTTATTGAATAGCTAAATGGTAAACTGAAACAACAGTAGCTAAAGTTTTAACTATAGCTCAACAGCTAAAACATTAAAGCAGATAAATGCTAATAGAACAGTAGCTAAATGGTAAACAAACAACAGTAGCTAAAGTTCCTAAAGTTCTTATTAGCTTTACAAAAGCTAAAAATAGTATTACAGTAGCTAAAAGTCAAAATTTTAGAACAGTAGCTAAAAGCAAAAAGTAGCAAAAACAGTAAAAGCTTAAAATAAAGTAAGTATGCTAAGAAAAATTCAAAGAGCACTTTATTAAAATAATTGTAAAAAAAGGTGCATTTCCATAAAAAAATGTTAAAGATGAACGTATATATTAAAAGTATAAAAGAATTAACAGGTTGACCTGAACGAACTGAACATTTTGACGCCTGAAACAGCCGAAGTAGAGCTTCTAAAAAAAACAGTGTAAACTTTTAAATAAAAATGGACTGTTGCTGCTGACTCAGCTGTTATACTTTCACCATCCCTGCATCCTAATCTGCTGCTTCTCCTGGATTATGTCTATTTTCCCTCTAAGGATTAAAATGGCCGCCCTTGCTGCTCCAACAGAACTCCAACCAGATTAAAGCACCTTGTTCTCTGCAGAGACCCAGAACTCTGAAGTTCTGCTGTAATGATAGATTTTTGGTTCTGAACTGAGTGATCTTCAGTGTCTGAGACAGAGACGCACAGTGAAGACAAGAGTTGGACAGATGGACACTGCCCCCGAGTGGACATGGGTTTGTTGCAGGACCTCATCAACAAAAAAAGTTTGGTTTATTTTCTCCATTTAGCTGCAATATTGTGGAACATTTTCAATATTTCTGCTGTATTTGACTCAACTTTGTTGTTTTTTTTAACTACCATCTTCTTTATCCAGGCCAAAACAACAAGCCAATATTTGCACCAGGTTTTTGGACCAGAAAGAGGATTAGTTGATCCGGAAGAACATGAGGTGGGTAAACTTTTTTTTTAAGGAGCAGATGTTAAACAAATCAAGAAAACCAATGAAAAAGCAAGATTATAAAACAGATTCATGTTTATGGCTGGGTGTATGCGTTTGATAGCAAAATATTTTAAGATCCAGTGAAGGGATTTCAATCAAACCCTCATTAATTAAAGGTTGGATGAACAACCGATTGACCACAGCCTTCAGTTAACACACAAATGGCTATAACCCAGTCCATTTTACAGGAATTGAGCGATAATTTGGTGTGGTAGTAGCTGGGAGTCATCCCCAACACATACTCCGAGCACCTCCATCTTTACATGGCTGTTTTTAAAGGTTCATAAAGGTTCAACCTAAATAATTTTTGCTTGGAAAAAGAGGCTGTTTTAGCAGTTTAATCTATATTTCTAACACTAGGGAGCGCCAGACTCTAAAGGTTGAAGCGCCATTGGTCCTGAAAGACATCACAAATGGCCTAAATGCTGATACCAAACTCATGTTTTACAGGGTGGGGCTCTGTGGGGAATAAAAGCTGGAGACGGAATAAAAAGTGCTCCCATTCAGATTTTATACCCATATTTGAGGGTTGCCTGAACGCCGGATTGCACGCTCCTCCTCGTCACGAGTGCAGTAAAACAAACGTTTTTTAGTTACTTGTGCAGAGTGGTTGCTCTTTGTCTGAGCGCCCTGCCGTGGTCTGTAAACTGCACAGTAACAACCTTGGCAGGGACACAACGAGGGGACGTGATGCTAAGAAATCAGCGCTAGGCGGAGGAGAAAGGTGCATCTTTGTGCCTCAGATCATGACTAATAACTTACCTGTTGTAGGCAAGTTTTTGGAGGAGCTCAGTTTGGGGAAACGGTTACATTTTGGTAAGCGTGATGAGCTAAAGAGCTAATCTAAAGCAAGCCGGGGCCAAAGAGGTTCTCCGTTTTTCTACTCCAACACTCTTCTCCGTTGAGACCCTGTGTATACAATTTTGTTCCACCACATGTACCACATGTGGTGTGTATGACAAAGAAAGAACCTTGGATCCTTGAATCCAACTACATCTTCTATCGCTTATCCATAGACGAGTCGTGGAGGCAACAGGTCCAGGAAAGAAACCAGACCCTCTCTCCAGTGACACTTTCCAGGTCCTTCTAAGGGATCCCAAGGTGTTCCCAGGTCAGAGAAGATATATAATGCCTTTCCCGGGGGGGTCTCTTACCACTGGAAGGTGACGGTGCTCCTCACTATCTAAGGATGAATCCGGCCACCTTACAAAGGCATCTTGGCTGCTTGTATCTAGAACATTGTTCTTTCAGACATGGTCCAAACCTCATGACCACAGGTGAGGGTTGGAACGTAGACCATCCATCCATCCATCCATCCATCCATCCATCCATCATCTTCCGCTTGTTCCAAAGTTGGATCTCAGGGGCAGCAGCTTGAGCAGGGATGTCCAAACATCCCTTTCCAAAGCCACCTCTTCCAGCTCTTCTGGGGGCACTCCAAGGTGTTCCCAGGCCAACTGAGAGACATAGTCTCTCCAGCGTAGATGTAGACAGGCCAGTAAATCCAGAGCTTTACATTTCAGATAAAATATTTCTTCATCACAACCTTCATTACTGAGGACGAGGCCCCAATTCATCCACCCATCTCCCGCTCTGTCCCACCCTCCCTCAGGAACAAGACACCCAGAACCTACCTGAAACTCACCCCAAGCCTGGATTGGGCATTTCACCCTTTTCCTGGTTAGAATACCTCCAATCATCATTCTCTCAATTTCAGGAAAACCATGTTTTGTACACATTTACACTGTCGTCAACTTTACAGTACAGAGTGATTTGGTTAGAAAATGGCGGCCCATGGTGACGCAGCAGCCATTCTCACTCTAGAATGAGTGCAAGGTTTTGTGCTCATTTTGTCTCCGATGCGCTGCAGTCCATTCGGTACCTTTGGATGGAAATCTGGAGAATCCTTCAGGGGTGTGTGGAAGACTCCCACTGTGTGATTAGAAGCTACAGTAAAGCCAAGGACGGCAGATGAAATGTGATGACAAAATCTGACCAACCAAATGGTTAACCCTGAACTATTTGGCGCTAACCTGCTAGTGTCCCTTCGTTGGAGATTTTAGTGGTTTTTGAACTCCATAGCAACATCTCTGGCTCGGCAGTCCAACTTCTTGCTCCACACAGAGAAGCTGAAAACTACGTAATCTGAATATTTTGTGTCCCAGACCTGAGAACCACAAAAGGAAACGACAAAAAGTCAACGATTTCAACCGGAGCATTTCCACTCGTAGCCTTGGCCTGGCCACCATACCGATCCTGGCTGCACGACTGTTCAGTGTGTAAAGCAAAATTAACGACGATGTAAAAGTTTTTACATCTGTGCTAGCATCAAACCTAGTCTGACTAGCTGCTAGCTCTTCAATCCCGTCAAATCGAAACTTTTCTTCAACCTGAATTCCCATTCAAAAGTTCCCATCAAAAGATCCAAAGTGTTGCTTTAAAACCAAAATGTTACCTGGAATAAGAACGTCGAGACACCTTTTCAGCTTTTACAGGTCACCCTTCTGCTGCAGTTCTGAATCTCGACTCCCTCATCGTTTTGCCTCGTTTGTTCTGTCTGGCGCTTGGGGCTCATCTCATTTCTTGTCGTTTGCCGTTTTCTCTTGTCAATCAGCTGAAGGTTTGCGTTTTGCATCTATCCACATGACCTCCCTCACCACTTTTCTTCGTCACCACCTCAGTAAATAAAGACGTTGGGCTGTGGCTCAAAGAGGCTCTAAAACGTCAGACTGACCCCCAAGTTCTACCAAACTAATCCCTTCTATGATTGCTGTAATTCAAACCTTTAAGGCGCTGTAATACTTTCAATTAGAGAGAGTGTGTTTTTTGCACTAAAAGGCTTCAAATGCATCAGTGAAATAGTCCATTAGTCAGAGCGATTGTGACTAACTCAGTCTTGTTCTTTTGACAGCTTGTGGGCAGTACAATACCCTTTGATTGCCTTTCTATGATCACCCACAGTTACAGTGTTTTTCAACATGCTGGGTTAGTCATGTACTTCTATCGCTTTATGCTTTCCATAACAATACAGTGTGGGTTGTTTGTAGCTGGTGGCCTTGTTTGAAATAAGATCATATGAAACACCAGGAATGGCCATCCAAACCAGAGAATACCGGAGTCATATTTTGATTTTTTTTTTTTTTTTTTTTTGCAACAAAGGACGAGTCGTCACACAAACGCGTACTTCATGTTCAGGAACGCCTCTTTTATTTACGAGAAATAGGAATCACAAAGACTTTTTTTCTGCCTCCCATCGGAACTGCTCGGCCGCAGAGCCAGTTGGTTTGAGAACAAAACGTTTGATTGCGGAGGTTGGGCTTGCGTTTTCACATTTGCCTCTTGCCAGAGCAGCGTATAGCTTGGTTTTATTCGAATGGCAGTGAAATAATCTTAATAACCATGGACATCACATACTGGCACCTAAGATCTAGAGCAGGTATCACAGGTAACACTGAACAGTCTTGGAGGTTGTTTCAAACAATGTGTGAAAGGATTGAATGTGCCATGCTCCTGACATTTTATACAGTTTAGTTTAAACCCAAACTGGAAAAAAGGTGTCATTTGTTTTGTAAGAAATCCCTAAAAATAAGTTTCTCATGAGGCTTTGACTGTTAGAGACTAGATGAAGACACAGAATGGAGAATTCACATTTTTTCCCTACAATGTTAAGTGTTTAAGACCCAGAAACCAGCCCACTTCTTGAAAATTGTGTGAAAAACTGCATTTTTAACCGCCCACCTAATTCACTGTCCACTTTCACCCACACTGTACCTGCCTCGGTTTGCTGTCCCCACATTTAACATTTATTCTACTTTATTATATTTTTGAAACGAAGACATGCAGATTTGGCAGAGTTTTAAAATTATTTATACTGTAATTAAAATGATTGGTTGTGTTGGTTAATTGATTAGAGTTAGTTTGGTTGTGTTGGTTAATTGATTGGGTTGGTAGGTTGGTTGGTTGGTTGGTTAATTGATTGGTTGGTTAATTGATTGGGATGGGGGGTTGGTTGGTTGGTTGGTTGGTTGGGATGGGGGTTGGTTGGTTGGTTGGTTGGTTGGTTGGTTGGTTGGTTGGTTGGTTGGTTAGGTGGGTTGGCTAGTTCAGTTTGGTTGGTTGGTTTGATCTTTTTGAGTTTGGTTGTTAAGTTAGTTAGTTGAGTTGGGTTGGTTTGTACTGCATTTGGTTAGCTGGGTTGTTCGGCTGATTTTGGTTATTTGGGTTGGGTTGGCGGGTTTGGTTTGTTTGGTTGGTTGTTAGGTTGGTTAGTTGAGTTGGGTTGGTTTGTACTGCATTTGGTTAGCTGGGTTGTTCAGCTGATTTTGGTTATTTGGGTTGGGTTGGCTGGTTTGGTTTGTTTGTTTGTTGGTTGGTTAGTTGAGTTGGTTTGGTTTGGCTGATTTGTTTAGTTGGATTATTCATTTGGTTGATTTAGTTGGGTTGCTTTGGCTGATTTGGTTAGTTGGTTTGTTGGTTGGTTAGTTGATTTGGTTTTGTTTGGCTGATTTGGTTTTGTTTGGCTGATTTGGTTAGTTGGTTTATTAGTTGAGTTGGGTTAGCTTTGCTGGACATTCAAAGTTTTAGCCCTGAATGTTTTCTTGTCAGAGCTCCTCTGCAGGCGTCAAAATGCAGCTCTAGCTCTCTAGAAAGTTATGGAAACTAAATTTAAAACCATTCATGGCACTAGTAACAACTTGACTATTTTGAAAGAAAATTTGCTATGAATTCCTGTTCAGAATTTAAACAAGACAGGGATTCTGTAAATCATGAGGACAACAGAAAACAGACATTTTGGACACCCTTGAAATTACCAGTTGCCAACCTCTGCAGCCCTGTGAGATAGTTGTTTTACTAGAAGTATTGGGGTAACCTTTCCAGGAACTGTCTCTGTGAAACTTGGCCCTGACTTTCACATTTCACTCTTGTTCCTGCACAAGCACTAGTATCTTCCTGCTGGAAGGGCCTCAGAAGTGCTACAGGTGCTACATATCAGTTAGCAGCAGCCGCTGGGTTTTTCTCGTCTTAACAGTAATGAACACATAATGTCTGAGATGAGATGGTTGGAAGAGTTAAAACGGTTTTCTTTCTCTTCGATCATAACCCAAGAAGGTACAACTTTTTGAATTTGTTCATTAAAAAAAGAATCCAACACCGCTTCAAATAAACAAAAAAGCCAACACACCCAACAGAACCATATCTCTAAAAAGGTGCAAAGTGTCTCAGAGTAGCTGAACAGGACTGAAGGCCTAGCGTTCAGTTAATAAAATGCTGAGATCTGATCTTTCAAAACCATTTGGTCAAAATTTAAACCCACCTTTTTTGTGACGCACTAATGCAAGATCTTGCTCGATGAGATGAGCTGCTAACGTGCCAAACTTTAGCTCGATAGCTGTAAAACTGGCTAAGCTTTAGAAGATTAAATGGCTCTGGCTGACATTTTTAAATGGGCTAATCAGTCGATTATTTCCCGAAACTTCATCAGATATCCATTTTCAAAGCTTTCTGCTGGCGTAAAGCCCCACCATCCAGCAGGTGGCGCTAGCTTTCATATGAAATGGTGCCTGAGCAGCTTCCAAGGGGTAAATAAAAACAAAAACGTGACTTGATAAATGAGAAAGTTCCTCCCATCCAAAACAAATCCATTATATTTAGACGCTAGCTGCCATCTGGATGATGGATGGGGACATTCCTTATGAGTGTTTTTCTTTTCATTTAAAGTAAATGTAAAAATCCCTTAAAGGAAACTAGAAATCCTGAGAATTCAAGCTTTTATTCTGAAGCCCTGCTGAGTGACCACACACAACCCAAGTTTCCCCAGTCACTCATCTCTTTTGGAAGAAGAATGGGCTCATGGTGAGTTTTATTGTGTTCCCGCGGAGACTTTGAAGGGTCTCAGCCATGACTAATTGAATTAGGACGTGTGTTTTCTGCAGAAAAGGGGCTTCCAGCTTTTCAAACCGTTTCCACATTTGATGGACCCTTTGGATATGTCAGCCTCGCAGTAGCACTTCCTGTCAGATCAGGGGACTCCAACCTGAATTGCACTATAAACGAGAAAAGAAATGCCTTTGTGTGTGATGACGATCCTAACTCCAGGCCCGCTTGGTACCTCAGTTATCTTGTGATAAGCTCTGGAACACACCATGTGCTTCCCCTCACACAGCCTGTGTGGAAGTGGTTGGCAACCAATAAACCCCCTCCTCTCTATTTGCTTTCCCCTCAAAAGGGACTGTGAGGAATGCCGGGAATTTAACTGATCCTAAAGTGTCCCGGCACGGCTCCCAGCGCTCCTGGCCTACTCACGTTCTGGGAACAGCCGGGCTACCTGAAACTGGACACCGGCTGACCACCCCGCCGTGGGAAAGCAAGCAGAGTGAAAATGCATTCAGGGGAAATGTCTTCAATAGGTTTCCAGGCTGCTTAAGATCACAGCGCGAATATCGCCAGGCTCTGCTTGAAATCCACTCTGCCGACGATATTAAATAAAGCATAACTTGGCATTTGTTCTCTGGCATCCTCACTTAAGGGAAACAATAAGCATGCTCTAAAAGAAAGTGCAATATGGTGAATTCAATGGTAAGCTCAAGCATGTGTTTCTTAGCATTACATGTTGCCGTCGGCACCGTTGGTCTTCTCTTTTTATAATAGAGGGAACATTCATCAAAATTGCTTTGGAAAAAAGCAAAAAACACTTAAGTTGGACACAAAGCCACAGAGGATAAAACGGGGTGCCATTTTTTTCCCCTCAACTGTAACATACCGCAAGCTGAAATCAGTAGAAAATACTCAAGGCTGCACGAAAGACAGAGGCAATGAATTTTCCTTTATTAGCCCGTATAATAGCACAATAAATCGTTTGAGAATATGCCGACAATGAGGTTCTAAATGTTATCTAATATCGATTTACTTTTTCTTTTTAAATATAAGTGAAAGATCACAAGACTATGTTTAAGGAATTCATCATCCAAATGATGGTGTTGGAACCGGACCAAACCAGTGTACAATAATTTAAGGTTTGAAGCACCATGGCACAATCAAAAGTGCTGATTTTTATGATGTAACGAGGCACTTACAGATACAAAAGACTGGTTTAATCTGCTGAAATCCATTTCCTCTACATTTACCTACATTTTACATTTACCATCCATTCATCCATTGTCTGCTGCTTATCTGTAGTTGGGTTGGGGAGGCAACAGATCCCAATCTGTTCCCATACCAGAAAGGATCTCTCTGTTGAGTTCTAGGTTGGTCCCTGAATCTTCTCCCAACTGGATAGGGCTATAAAACTTCCATAGGCAGGTGTCGAGGAGGTATCAGAAACAGAACCACCTTAACTGACTTCTTTCGATAAGGTAGAGCCCTTTCTATTAAGGAAGCCCATTTTAGCCATTTGATCCATACCACCTGTTCGGAAGATTGAAACCAGTAAAGTGGGAGCATCGCCTTTTGACGGCTGTCGTTCTTCACTATAACATATCAGATAAACCACACTCATTACTGTGGACAAAGCCTCAATCCGTCAATCCGTCTCCCTGCCATCCGTCAAGAATAAGTCTCACAGATAACTTGAAGCCCGAGATAGCTTTCTACATTTTACCTGTTTGCACTCTTATTAATTGTCCCTCAATGCAAAGTCACTGGTTGAAAAGTTCCTCAACTGAATGACTCAGAGAAGCTGATACACCGTCAACGGTCCCTAACTTTTACGTAAATCCACGCAACATCATGTTCATGTACAGTCTACAAGACCATTTTAAACGCTGTTAACGTTTTGTGTTTTTGTTTTTTCTTGGGAAAATACATTTACACTTATTATTTTTAGCCAGAAAAGCTCAAACCCCATCATGTAAAAAGGACCCTAGAACAGCAGCGCATGGTCCAAAGGTAATTCCTCAGATCTTTTTTCTTCTTTCAGCTGCTCTCTTCCTCAGGATTCGCCACAGTGAACTTACTCACATAAAGACTTGTCAATTACTGTATTTTTATGCCTGACACCCTCCCTGATGCAACAAGACCACCAAGCTACCACAGCCCTCTGTGTGGAGCAGAGAGCTGCCAACTTCAGGTAGTCCTCAGGTTACGACGGTCTCGAGTTACGACGATTCGTGGTTACAGCACATCTCCCATTAAAATTTTTTTTTGAAATTTTATTTTGAAAAGCTGAGTTACGCCGTTTCCAGTTTCCGGTTTTATTGTTGTAAACGTAGCGGCGGAGAAATACTGCACTGTACTCTCTAAAAAAGCTAAGTCTGGTCCTCTGGACATTCAAA
>JARVGS010000835.1:7279236-7300250 GCA_031762315.1 Hypsolebias antenori | reverse complement strand
TTCAGCTGTTAAAAACCAGTTTGAAAGCTGATGTTACACTGATCTTCAGCTGTTAAAAACCAGTTTGAAAGCTGATGTTACACAGTTATTCAGCTGTTAAAACACTGTAAAAAAAAAAAAGAGATGAAATTAAAAAAAAATTTAAACACATGCTCACCTTGCACTTTAATGTTGTGCAGATTCGCTCTGTCTTTGAAGCGCATGAACCACCCCCTCGACGCTGTGAATTCCTCAGCAGCTCCACTGCCCTCCCCCACCTGGGTGAATCAACATACAGTTGTAAAGATACAAACCACATTACCAAAAAGTTGGGACACTAAACAAATTGTGAATAAAAACTGCATGAAACTCACCTGAGCAGTCTGCGTGGATGTTCCCTCGCCGGCCTCGTTCGCAGTTTCGGCCTTGATTGAGGCAAACAGTTGTCGGGCCTTTTCTTGGATCACGGAGAGACCTACTGGAACATTCCTCTGGTTTTGATCCTCCAACCAAAGGACCAGAAGTCTCTCCATGCGCACAAGGTCCCCACTTCTATGTTTGGTGATGATCGTGGACTGCATGGGCGCAGATCCACGAACATTCTCCAAGATTCTCGCCTTGTCCGCGATTATTGTTCCGACCGTGGAACGTGCTAACCCTAGCTTTTCCCCGATCTCCCTCGCTTTTAAGCCCTTATCTGCCAATTTAATTATTTCCACCTTCGTCTCCATCGTAATCGCCTTCCTCTTCTTACCTCCCGCCGCACCATCCTTAGACTCGCTTGCTCTTTTCGGGGCCATTGTGTACAGTACGTATTGCTAGCTAGCTGAAATGTTAGGAAAAAAATCGCACTCGCTCTTCACCGTTCGCCAAACTCACCACGCGGCTGAGCTAGCGCCGTCCGTTTAAATACCTTTAGCATCCGTATCACTCCGCCTTTGTCTCTCAGAGTTACAGTTCACCCTACTGTAACTGGATACGGTACCTGTACATCCGCTGTGGACACTCCCACTACCTGACGACCCCTTCAGGGACAGCGGGAAATTTCCAGTGCCTCGGCCAAGTGCGTGAGTGCCGCCGTAATGACGTCATCACTGACGCCGCCGCCGTAAGTGACGCATTTGCGCCGTAACTCGATTCCATTGTTTTCAACGGGGGCGGTGCCGTAAGTCCGAGTTGCCGTAACTCGGACTGCCGTAAGTCGAGGACTACCTGTATTTGCATTTTGAAGTAAACTCTTAGTCGTGTTCAAACAGCTGCGACGTCACCTTAGTTCAAAAAGATTTATTTGACAACAGGGGTTACAGATATTCAGATAACAACCATAATCATGTTGAAAATATATGCATATATTGGAGTATTAAACGAACAAACCTGATCTCTTGAGTTCTCCCAAAGAATGCTCAGGGTGTGTGTGTTATTTCTGGCTTTTATTGATGTTCAGATGGCTAGCTTTCCTGATTGGTTTAAGTTTATGAGTGGCAGTTCATTCAACCATTCCTTAGTGTAAAGTCTAGGTTACTATGGATACTGGTGTTTTAGCCTGCCCCTTCAAGGCCAGTGGCTGCATTCCAAAGTTACTGATAAGGAAGTTTTTATGACACTCACTTGTGTACCTCTGAAATCAGGTCTTTTGTTCATGTTTGCATAATGTGTTAGTATACTTTATTGGTATGAAATAATTATTGTGTTAAGATTGATACAATAATAATTAATCACTATTAATTATTACCTACCTTATGTGTATGTGTTCTAATCAACGTGTAATCAATATTATAATTCTGTTGAAGTCATGTTACCCTGCCCCCACCTGCTGATATCTCTCTGCTTTGTTAAGGCAGCCAGCACATGGAGAGTTTTACTGAGCAGAATTTTACTTGATGACTAATTTACATTGTGAAGTGGAAAGTGTAATGTTTAGTAATGTGATCATGTACTCTTCTAATCTAAAGATAGGCCTTTATACGTAAAAATTAAGACGTGCTATTAAGTGCTCATCTAATCTACAATGAGGCCTGTACTGTATATGTAAAACTAACCACAACACCCCCATTCTGAATACCTTGATCAAACAGTGACATTTGTAACTCATATAAAAGACCTGTAAAAAAATCATACAATAAACATAAAAGGTATAAACAGTCATCAGATACTTCATTCCCTCTCTTGGTTTAGCAAAAATGATAGACCAACAAAACCCTGGATCCTACAGATATCTCGACTCGGCTAGCTGCAGGTGATCATGGCGTGCCGGTGAGGAGTCATCGCTGGCCTGTATCACGGTACACACTGCACCAGTCCCCTCCACATCCTTTGAGTAAATCATCCTGGAGACAACTGCCTTAGTGAATGGTGCAACACACCCACACAAATCAAAAAAGAACAAGAATCTCAATCAAAACACAAAACACAACAAGAAGCACTCCGAAGGGGGCCAAAAACTGCCACAACACCCGATCCCAGGAGCCACTCGTGAACCAAGACAGAAACCCCCCGGAACCAGGAGAAGGATCCCTCTCCTTCGCCTTCTGCAGCTCATTAAGTTGGTTCAAAGCGGCTGTCATCCTGCCCCTAGGGTCACTGCCAGCCTCATCAGTGATGTAGGTACAACAGGTGTCACTGCAGGCGATGGAACACACGCCCCCTCTAGAAGCAGTCAACAAAGCCAAAACCAACCTATGCTTAAAAACCATAATCCTAAGAGCAGTTAATTCTGCAGAACTCCCAACCAAAGCACGAACAGTAGCATTCAGGAAAATACCAAAACGATAATCAAAAGTCTCTACTCTCAAGAGGAGCGAACCTACACCTACCCAAGGAAAAAGAGAGAGCATGTTGTGAAGCATCGAGCTGGTGGCGATAAACACAGACAGGAATCCAGTCATCAATCTGAGAAGGTAGGCTAAGAGAGTAACATCTAGTTCTACACCGGTGAGGTTCTCTTGCATAACCCCTAGAGCTGTATTGAAGGAAACAGAAGGACAACTCACCTTCTATGGGCTTCACACTCTGAGGGAGATGCGCAACAAAAACTGGAAGCTTAGTACACACATCACATTCTGACTAATGTGCTCCTCACCAAAAACTGTGCATAACGGTACCAACTATTCATCAGAAAACTATGAGACAAATTCAACGTTAGCTGATCTACTCCATGAACTCAAGAACAGGCTGAGATGGAATGATCACTGCGTCTGACCCGTGGAGCCTGAGCTCTGCAACGACAATGACCCAGGATAGACACAGCAATATTCGCACATAAAGATGACGAAGGTGAAGGTCACTACTACGACCCCCAGCATGAACGTGGTCTTCCACGGGTCCTAGAACAGAACCATCATGCAACACACAAAACCTGTAAATTGCAAAACACTTCAAACATATCTTTCTTTTCTTCTTTTTTTCTTTACACCACACAATTAAAACACTGTCAAAGACATGTAAACATCAAAGGAGTCCAAGCTCTGAGAACACAAACATTAAGAAAGGTTAAAAGTCCAAACACTCCTATAAGGATGATCTAAACCTGTAAAAGAACAAAACAGTAAACCTCTACACCAAACCCAAAAATCCTAAAGAGTTCAAAAATGATAAAATTTGGAATCAATTGAGCACCCAATTGAAATCATGGACCCTTACAAGTTGCTGTTTTTTTCCTCCCAGATTGGTTCAAACAAAATACAAACAACAAATACAACAGCCTAAATAACAGGTTCTCCCTCGTAGGCTCCTCTGGTAGTAAGCTGTGCCCCCCTGGACCACGGTTGGGTTGTTACTGCAGAGCAGAGACAGGGAATTCATTTTCATGTAATGTATCGGCCTGTGCAAGTGAGAGTCCTTGTTAATGCAAAAGGGTGCGTCACCAAATTCACCTATATGTACAATGTACTTGATCCTCCACCCAGCGGCGATGTGATTCCTCCGGCCTTGCGTTGATTCACCACTCGACTGGGTTTCTCCACAGGAGCACACTGGCTCAGATGAAACCAGGTTGACCCTTTCCCTCTGAGATGCACAGCGTACGACATGCGTTCCAGGACCTCTTATGGACCGGTCCACCCAGGTTCAGACCACTTCCTTTTCACCACTCTCAGAAAGACCTAGTTTGAAATTGGGCACTCTGGCTCCCCCTCCTGTGGAGGACTGGAATCCGCAATCTGATGAGAGAAATTGCACTTCTCCGTTCTTTCCCCGGGATCAGAGCAGTTGTTGAACCATGGAAACCGCCCTCTTCTGGCCATCACCTGCAATACAGAATCTGTAAACACAACAGCTACAAGCCTCCTACGCTGTATTGTCTAAGGGTCCAATACTCTATAAAATATTCCTTCCATACTCTAATGGTATTCTCACATTCTATTCATACATTACCCTTAATTGCCGTGAATATATAGAATATATATAGAATATATATAGAAATATAGAAGAAGCAAAGTTATTTTTCACAAAAATATGTGAGTACCAACATGCAGTGCAAACAAGTAAGCAGAAGAGTTAAGGTTTCAAGGTTTAGTGTTGAATAACTGGCACGAGTGTTGTTAGTTTTTCGTTTGGACGACAAATTTTGTCTGGCTTACCCACACCTGTCTGTGGGAAAAAAGAATGAAATAAACGCATGCGCAGAAAATACAATACATGTAAAGTGTAACACAACCTTAAAGAATATTAAATCATTGAAAGAGTTCACAAAACATAATTAACAGTAAAACCTGTGGTTAAATACCCTGTTCCTATAATCTTGATTATCCCCTTTAATTCAAATAAGTCAAGTCCAGTCAAGTCCAGTCAGATGTATTTAAAATACAAATCCACCACATTTCTTGCTAACTTTGAGTAAATCCACGTATGATCCTGTCGTCCAGGTAGGGGCGTCCCCCTTTGAACCTGAGAGGCTTCAGGAACCTGTACACATTTCAATGAAAGAAAGAGAAGTGCTTCTGTTAAAGATACATATATATACAGTATACAAGAGCAAAGAAAGACAACATTTTCTGTCAAACTGATATCTACAAAGGCAATGTTATATGTCTGCTTAGGTTTTCCCCCGCTTGTTCTAAAACAGTAAAGCTTGTTCTCTTTCATTCGAGGTTGCATAAGGCCTTTATGTATCCATCCACTTTTACCCTCCTCAGGGTTATGATAGGCAATGGGCTGTTTCCTTTTGTGAGTTGACAAGTCAAGTCTATTTTCTTTTTCTTTAAATAAGTTATTCTAACCTCCTCCCTCTATTGAAACAGCAGCTGTTTCACTTAATTTTGAAATAAAATAAAAAAATAAAATGGTGTAGTTTTCCTCCTACCATATTCCAGCTAAGCATAAGCCAAAAAATGATACAAGGTCTTACCTAATTTCCTTCCACCAATTAACACTTGAATAAATATCATCCCTTTTGTCAAACCAGAACTAACACAAAACTTCTTCAAAGGCAAAGGCAATCATGCATTTACTTCAGAAAATGTCAGTTAGCTCAATCCAAATCTGACCCATGGTACAGTTCACCTTTGTGAATGAGCGGTCGTGACTCATGTGACTAACCTGGGGCAGCTGTGGTACAGTGGTAGTGGCAGCTGACCCACGATTGGAAGGTTCGAATCCTGAGTTCCCACACCATGTGTCGTTGTGTCCCTGGGCAAGACACTCAACCCCGAGTTGCTCCCGGTGGGACTGGCTGGCGCCTTGCATGGCAGACTTCCGCCACCGGTGTATGAATGTGTGTATGAATGGGTGGATGGCTGGTGCTGTAAAGCGCCTTGGGGCCCCTCATGGGGGGCTGGAAGGCGCTATATAAGTAAGCTCCATTTACCATTTGGTAGCAGGCCAAATTGACAGACCATGCAGAATAATGTAGTATTATAATTCCACAGCAGAGAAAGCTATGTAGTCTAGGGAATAATTATCGGTATTGGTTATCGGCCAAATAAGTTTTTACATATCGGTATATCAGATATCGGCCAAAAATCCAATATCGTGCATCCCTAATTTTTTCTTTACCGTTTGAGTTTTTCCCTCCCTTCCGTGATTTATTATTCCACAACTGATTAACCGTTGGGGTCAGTTTTGCAGCGATTGAGCCGTTGAAAAGTTGGCGTTGACCCTTCTTGGTGCGTTTGTGACCCTATCCCTTTAAAGTTGGTGTTAAGATTTGAAGGGCTTCTTTTACAAACCGCTCTGACTTATTACGTGTTTTCCAGGCTCTACAAGAGACCACAAACCGTTATTGATTAACTGATCAATAGAAAGCTTTTCTTACCGTGAATGGGGACGTTTCATTAGTGTGAACGAGTGAGAGAGTGGTTGCACATTTCTTTATAAAAAAAAAATCCCTGGAAGTGGGCAGACTTTGGAATGAGGGGCAATTACAGGGGAACCAAAAAAAAACAAACAACCTTCAAGATGCAGAGTTCGAGAGTGAGAAAAACGACAAAAAAAAGAAGCTAGATTGTGATAGTATGAGTGGTTGTGGATTACTTATTAAACACACAGGAATGCCATGTCTTTATGAGCAGGATGAATCTTGTTTTTTTTCACATGAAACCACTGCATCCTTGAAGGGTCACTTTGTAAACTTTCTAAATTTGCCGGAAATGCAACAGTTTGTTTTTCCCCTCAGTGTGCTTTGTGGTATAGACGGCGGTGTGCAAACTAAACAGCACACCCCCCACTTCTCCTTACACGTGCCTTTAATACCACATTATCTTCAATGACCCTGGGTTTTATGAATGGGCAGCACAGAGCGTCGCTATTGGCTGAGAGCGGCAGCCAATCAGTGGCGATTGTCAGCAGCCGTGGTGGGAGTGGATGAATGGACGAGTCGAGCAATTTTCGAGGTCAGGCCCTCGTGTCTGTGCCGGAGACATCCACGCCGACCTACTTGGTTTGTTGCAGATGTCTATACATAGCTGTGGGAAACAATCCAGGTTAAAATTAGCCGTCCGGACCACCTGTGGGCCTCTTGCATAAAGTCGGAAACAGAAGACGAATGGAGGGAGAGAGAGAAAAATAAAAAGGAGGAAACAGGATGGAGAGCATTGATTGCTGTGCTGGTTTAACTCCTCCTTTCGTGCCTCTCTTCCCCCCCACCCCCTCACTGCGACACAGGCAGACATTGTTAGGCGGTGGGGATTTAAGGATGGCAGGCGGGGGGTTGGTGGTCCAGGCCAAGTGGAGTTCACATACCACACTGCTGGAGCACTGCCAAGATTTCACAGAACACATAGGTGAGATGTATAGAAAGAAGAGGGGAAACAACGCCAATACTTTGGGCGCAGTACCCACTGAAACCCTTCCTAGGCTTGGCAGAGCTTCAGAATACACACATGTTCCAAATAATTACACATCCGATCTGCCAGTTGCCCCCTTCCTCCCCTCCCGTACAACACGTTGTCACTGTATCGCAAAACTCAAGTTTCCTGCCTTTGTTGTCAACCGACAGGAAGCCTTCGTCGTCTTAACTGGCGTTTGCGTCAAAACTGCCATACGCTTTCCTAGAACCACTTCTCAGCCCACACTTGATTCGGTTCCCATGCGTTTCCACCGAAGCGAAAGCGTTTGTGGGCGCCGAGGCAAAAATATTTGAGAAAAGCGGCAAAAATACAAACCCCGTCTAGAAACGCTTCATTTGTGTTGTCGGTTTGTGCAGTTTTGCCGTCCGTTCTTACCTTTACGTTCTTTTTTTCATTATTATTCCAGGTCAACTGTCGGGGTTTGATTAAAAGTCGGAGTCTTCAGAAGAGTCGTTGAAGTCAAACATCTGCAGCCATCAAAAGCCAACGCTGTCCTGGGCCCGTCGGCCATTTTGTGTTCACCACTGGAGCAGAAGCACCTAAAAGGCATAGAAGGAGATGGAGTCAAGATTGTTTCCAACATGTGTAAATAATTATAAATGTCAAAACTGTGAACTGTACATCAACAAAAGCCATGCTAGCAGCTCTGTGAGGCTAATTTTAAAGCTAACCGCTAACATTTGCACACTGCCCCCAAGAACCGGTCATTAATGTTTCACACTTTAAGGAAGCAAAACTTTTAAGAAACACAAAATGTGAAACAAAGAAAGTACTTTAAGAGTTGACCGCATCAAAGTTAAGTCAGAACACTTTACCTTCCAGCTAAAGCAGTTTAGCTAGCTAGCTTTAGCTGGAAGGTTTTGTGTTTTCCAAAGTTTATTTGCACCAACCTGGATTAAGGTCTTTAGGTTCTAACTTGTTCCTTCCAAGACATTTAAATGGCGCCAATCACCATTGAACTTTATTAGCTCAATGCTAAAGGTCAGCTCATGAAAATGCAACCAAACCTTCTTTTCTGTCTCTGGTAGACTAGTAGTCCTCAGTCCTGGTGCCCGAGCGCCGCTGTCCTGCATGGTTTAGTTGTTTCCATGCTCTTCAGCAGGACTGCAGGTTCTGCAGAAGTCTGTTAATCATCAACTGATCCAAGTCAGGTGTGTTGGAGCAAAGGAACATTTAAAACCTGCAGAGTACATGTCATGTCTTGTCCAGGTCTTTTTCACTCCTGGTTAAAAAGTGAACAAGGGACAGTGACCCAAATGTTCCAGAATGGACGGGAACTACCAACCCTTAATCTAAGCAAAGAATGAGGTGAATCATCTTTTAAAAATTGGAAAACAATACAGTTGTCTTAAATTAATATTTGTAGAAATGCCATCACGATTGTGAATAACGGACAAGCCATACATACAAAGAGTATAAGGACTGCCAAGGGAGTCCATTTCTGTCAGTCCACGATAGCATTAAAGATTTTGATTAATTTATCATGTTCACATTATGGAACACGTTTTCCATACCCTTGTTCTGGGGTTTTCCTTTGTCCAGATGCCCATTGTATGGCAGGCCCTCCATGTTCGTGCCACTTACTTCACTAGAGCTCCCATAGATTTTAAGACTGATCTTTTTTCATAACTCAATCAGCCACCTTAAAACCTTTGTCCCTGTTCAAAGAGATGACTCTTCATTATTTGGTTGGGGTCAAAAACCTGTGAAACCACGCCTACTCAAAAGTGCTGTACACCTTAGTGTCCTCTCGTTTTAGAAAATCCGGATCCCGTTAAAATTAAAAAATATCTCAGCAGTAACCTCAAGAACTGTATCGTCACCTGGGATCCAGTAGGAAATGATTTAATAAGACCCGCAGAGCTGCAGCAGTAAACAACTTTCTCACACCTTGCCAACCACGGAAATCGGATGGTTTACGGGTGAAGGTGGGAACAATGTGTGTTGAACTGAAATTCTTTTAAAGAAAATTTTCAAATGTTGCTTTTTCTTGTATGATGTGAACCGTGTACACCGGCGGACCTGTACTGCATCAGCTTTAAGCGCACTATGGAGTTGCTTTTCCCGCTCGTTACTGCTCGGAGCGGCGCCGCTGAACCACCGGGTGCCCAGCGTTTGCTCAGTAGTCAGTGTAGATCCTGTGGGGCTGGCAGCAGCTACATCTGGCTACTGGGTCTCCGCTGATGCCTAGATACACCACCAGATGGCTATCAGGATCATTGTCGACATTCAAGGAAAAGCCACAAAGGGTACTCTGAATGTATTTTTTGTATTAAACTGAACCTGGATGAGTTCTGGACCTGGCATACAGTGTAGGATTCTGTGTGTCAGTCTACAGCTACATTGTCTGCTGGGTTTCAGGCCTTTATCAAAACCACCAATTCTCTTACGTCTAATTAGCGTATCGAGTGATTTACCGTACTGTATTTAAGAAAAGATGGGGGGAAAAAAAGCATGAGTAATTTGACAACTTTGTGTTTATTACCTCATAAACCATTCGTCAAACAATAAAACAATTTTAAATGTCTGTTTCTGTACAATGCTTGTTAAGCAATTTTATTTATATATATATATATTTATATATATATAGAAAATGTAAGAGGGGTCGTGTTAAAATGACAAAACCCCCTCAATTTTAATGGCAGGTACTCTGGAAAAAAAATAACAGCATTCCATCGACAAATATTTCCAAGCAATAAATATGTATTTATAAATAGTGTAAATTTACATCAAGATTAGAAACATAAAAACAAATTAAACTTTCGCATGTGCAACCCATTTTCCTTGTAACTTGGCTAAGTCTTTCTTTTTTTTTTTTTTAAACCTAAAGAAACAAATACATCAGTTTTGCAGAGAACAAGACAAAAGAGTTCAAACATAAAAAGCTGTTAAAACAGAAGAAAAACTACCTAACCTCTTCACATTACAAACGTTTTTTTCTCTTTTTTTTTAAATTTTAATTGTCCAAAGAGTCTTTAAAAAAATGTCTCATCTACTGTAGAAAAGGACCAGTTAGGCTAGTGCTCCTTAAAAGAACAGAAAAAAAAAAAAAAAAAACACTGGAGGAGCTCCACGAAAACATTTCATCCTGTTACCAGAATATTACAAACAATAAAAACGAAGGAGGAAAGAACGGGAGCGACAGAGTCAGTAGTCTTTTCACGGGTTGCGACAGTTAACGAGTTATCTACAAAAAGATTTAATCACCCTTTAAGCTCCGCCCTCCCTCGTTCCCAACCGTGTTTGATTAAGTCCTCCATTAAAACAGGGTGGAACATCGTCTCTAGAGAAAAGTCCCGTTATGGAGCCAGGCGGCGCCCTCTTCTGGAAGGCCCCCGGTGCTTCGGATAGGTTGCATAGACAAGCGCTCGGCCTCCTGCCGTTGCTATGGAGACCAGCCATGATGGAGGGGGTGTTGTGACGATGGCGTGGGGAAGAAGAGGAGACGGCCTTGGCTTTTCCTGAATATCAGAAACGGTCCGTGTGTGTGTTTTTAATTTTGTGTCTTAAAACACGATGGGCTTCATGGCTCCGGAGCAGACGGTGGCCGAGGAGACGCCTAATGTCAAGATGAAGATGAGTGAAGAGGAGGGGCCTGGGGAGGGGGAGGAGTTCAAACAAGACAAATCAGATCCACCTGGGCTGATAAAGGTCGTGTTTTATTTAGTTATTTATTGGCTCAACGCTTACTAATGTGAACTGGTCGTAGACCTGCATCAGGTCCTCCATCCGGTACTGCTCCAGCACCACGAAGTCGTCCAGCGTGGCGCTGCCTTTGCGGGCGCAGTCCTGGCAGTGGACCGCGCACTGCTTCCTGGAAAGGTGCTCCCGGCGCACAAACAGCAGGTTGAACACCTCCACCTGCAACCAGAAACAAAACGCTGAGCCGGAAGGCAGCAAACGAACAACTACAGCTCTGATGTAGCGACGTAAAACAGCCGAAAGGCTTCACTCAAATGAAATGCGTTAAAGCACCTGTTGGTTAGAATTGAACTGGTTCCCAACACTGGTCCTTGAGGAACACCATCTTGCATGTTTTAGTTGTTCCTCTGCTCCAACACACCTGATTCAGTGGTTTAATAACCTCCTCAAGTCCGGCAGACGCCTGTTAATCACCTTTCATTCAAATCAGGCATGTTGGAGCAAAGGAACAACTAAAATATGCAAGATGGTGTTCCTCAGGGACCAGTATTGGGAACCACTGTAGTTAAGAGCCAACCGAAACTACGTCTGCTTTTAATTCAGCCAATCCAACCTCTAACTCATATACAGGGTTCCAACGTTTATCCAGTTTAAAATTCCAGACATTTTTAACACTCAAGAACAAAAATATAAAAGCTGGAAGCACAACTCTGGGAAAAACATTAAAATAACGTTACCAAAACTTGGCAATATTGGACGCTGAGAGGCTAACGAGATGTCTTAATACGACTACGATCGTCAAACGTCCATCATTATCGCCCCTCAGCCAGAAGGTAGGCATTATAAAATCTGAATGTCCCCTGTTGTGAATGTTTGTAGTTTTTAATACGAGTGTTTTTCTGGACTGGAACAGAGACTGACGTAAACCTAAATGTTTTTTGTGTGCAAGATATTCAAATTCATTATATTACCCCATGTCGAACAGAGGGAGATTTTGATTTTGTTTGTCCGAGGCAGCGCAGAGTGACAGATCCTGGTGAGTGGAGGGAGACGTTTTATCCACCACCAGGGGCGGAGCAAAGGGTGGCCAATAGTGGCCTTGGCTACAATTCAGTGGTTCCCAACACTGGTCTTTGAGGAACACCTTCCTGCGTGCTTTAGTTGTTTCAAACACACCTAATTTGAGTGAATGGTATCAAGTTTCTGCATTACTTGAAGTAATTAAATCCCTAAATCAGTTGTGTTGGAGCAGGGAAATAACTAAAGCATGCAGGATGGCGTTCCTCAAGGACCACGGTTGGGAACCCTGCAATAGGTTGTTGGTCACCTCAATCATTTGAGGAAACTATACTTTTAAGCAATATAAAAACTAGAAAGTGTAGCTTCATCAAATGATCGGGGTGGCCGGTTTACATATATACTGCATATATGGTGGCAGCCATCTTGGATTTTGACGTGGCAACCCTATTTTCTACGGTGATATTTAAGCCTAGCTGCAGCCACACACTGAAACGAAGTCAGCACTTCACTCATTGTTCAACTTATCATGGAAAGTATTTCCCCTCTTTGCTCCAAGATGGAGAACAAAAACTTTCATTTACTTTCAGAAAATCTGACCGTTTTCGGCAAAGAGGCGAAGTCTCAAAACAATTATTTCCCTTAGCGTTGATTTGGCATTTGCACCATTTTAATGCTGTAGTTTTTTTTTTTTTTAACAGTTCATTCTTATATCAAAACGTTTGGCTAATTCAGCTGACAGGTGCTTTTGCTTTTGCAACGTTTAGACAAATTATTTAATTCATTAAAAAATAAAAAACAGAAATGCACTGAGATGTCTATCAAAATCATCAAAAATCTGCTTCAGTACACTTTTTTAATTTATCTTATGGTACTTTTAGCTACTAGTTTGCTCTTTTTTAGCTTGTTATGACCCAAACAACTTACGGTAAGTTTCAGCTTCTTGTAAACGTAGATGCAATGTCTCTTGTTTTTAAATGGTCAGTTGTTGCAAGACATAAGTGACAGGCGTGGACAGACACTTTTAGCTCTTAAGTCGGACACCCAGAAGCTAAAATGTTCCAGGTAGGTTGACCAACCTCACAGATGGTGCAGTAGTGGGCCGGCTCGTCCCTGCTCCTCGGCCTCAGGACCGTCTCCTTCCCGGCCGACATCAAGGCCTCCTTCACCCGCTGGCACTGCTTCAACGTCCGCAGCAGGCAGTACCTGCAACGAGAGCGCCGCCATCAGCGTTCGACTCAAACAGTTGATGGACAGCAGGACCATGAGGGAGTCTCACTTGATCATCTCAAACAGCTTGTGGTCGGACACTTTGATGTTGCGCGCCATGTTCCAGGAGAGGTGCACCATGGGAACCATGGACTTGACGCTCTGGAGTTTGTTCCACTCGTAACGCTCCACAGCCAGCTTGTACTGGTGGGCTGGAACAAAAAACAGGAGTACCACAGATGGCACATTATACACAGTGATCAATAGCAATGGCCCAGAAAAGAAAAATACCTTGTATAAACTTTGACCTTGATTTGTGACCTTGATAAAGATTACACGACATGCTGCATAGTGGTGGTTCAAATGCATATAAAGTTTGTTAAATTATCTTAAGAGCAGAAGTTATGCACGAGACAAGCGATGACCTTGTATAACTTTGACCTTGATTTGTGACCTTGATAAAGATTACACGACACGTTGTTTAGTGGCGGTAAAAATGTGTATGATGTTAAATTATCTTGAGAGGATCAGAAGTTATGCATAAGACAAGCAATGACCTTGTACAACTCTGACCTTGATTTGGGACCTTGACCTTCAGTCTAGTGTGATGAAAAGTGTACATGACATGCCGACTAGTGGTGGCACAGTCATTTCACATTTTGGTCAATTGTTTCAAATGAATCAGAACTTTTAGTACTGACAAGGAAAAAAATCTGGTTTTAACTTTGACCTCATTTATGACCTTGATCCCAGTGTGATGAAAAGTGTACGACATGCCGACTAGTGGTAGTAGTCATTTCAATTTTTGGTAAATTGTCTCGAATCGATCAGAAGTTATGGTACTGACAAGCAAAAAAATGGTTTTAACTTTGACCCTGATTTGTGACCTTGACACAGAGCGTGAGCATTTTAAATTATGTAACATAGTGAGAGGGCTACAACTGTATATCAAGGTTCTTTATAATATATTGGGCAAATCAGAACTTATGGGTGGGACAAGCAAAGCCATTATTTTATATTTGACCTCTTTTTGTGACGTTGACCTTTGAAAGTTTACAAAGACAATACTAATGTGCATTTTTCGACAGGCGTAAAAAAAAAATTAATAAAAAAAAGCGGGTTAAACCAGTGAAGTGAGCAGACTATCTGAAGCATGAACTCATCCTATAGCTCCCAGCGTACCGGTGAGAGGTCCAACGTTCCAGGTGATGTTGTTGCACCAGCCGATAGCTTGAACCCAGTGGATGGTGCCCGTGTTGAGCCACACCAAATCACCTGGACGCTGGATGAAGCGGTAAACGGGCACGTCAGCCTCGTATAGGTCCTCCAGGTTGGGCCACCACGATCCCATCAGGAAGTTGATGTTGTTCCTGGAAAAAAACAAAGAAAAGGACATTGAAGAGTGTTTATGTGAAGAGGAGAAGCAAAGACAGAGTAGATCTTACTTCTCACAGAAGTTGCTCATCACTCCCCAGTACGGCTCCGGCACGGCGAACCACTCGCAGTCGCCGGGCCCGATGTTGATGTTGACGGCACAGAAGTTGTTGTGCTCCTGGTGGCCGGGGATCCGGCTCCCGGGCACCTTCATGTAGAGCTGGACCGTGTTCATCCCCAGGATGGTGTGGCCTACGTGGCTGAGCAGGTTGCCGGCAGAGACGACTCGCGCGAAGGCCGGCAGTTTGCAGAGCTCCTGCAGCTGCTGTTTCCACCTGGAGGGGAGCGCAAAGAAACAAACCAAAGAGAAAGAATTTAAAAAACAATACTTTTTGAAGATCAGAACACTAATGTCCTGCATGTAATACATTATACGCTAGTCAATTATACAGCAAATAACCTGGAAAAACAGACCTCGTATAGCCTTTGAGCTTGATTTGTGACCTTGACCTTTAAGTTGGGGTGATGAAAAGATTATGCTACAAGTCAATTTTTATCTTTTAATGGCTGCTGTCTTTCAGGGGCAGCCACAGTGAGCAAACTCGCACAAAAACTTGGCAATTGTTTTTATGCCAGATTTTCTTCCTGACAAGTCTATACGAGCAAAGGTCTTGAATAACATTTGACCTTGATTTGTGACTTTGACATTGGAGCTGAGGTGATGAAAAGTGTACAGGACACTTCGGCTGGTGATGTTGCCTATGTGTATGAAGTTTGATTAAATTACCTTGAGTGGATCAGAAGTTATGACTTGGACAAGAACGTTGAGTACATACGTACGTAGACAATACCATAATATGTTTTTCAGACAAATGTATAAGTATATGTTTAAGCTCAGACTTACTTTCTTTCATCTGAAACATCAATGTTGGTTCCAAATTTAATGTGTTTTAAAGGTCCTCTTCTTTTTCGTGCAGCACTTGAAACAAAAAGACAATCAGCAACAGGCACAATTATTTTTCCAAAAGTCCAAAAGAGCATAAAGTACCTGTCTGCTGATGATGGGTCAGTGTCCAAAGGCTCTTTTAGTGCCTTCTTCTCGTTCTCTTCCTGAAATTAAACAATGAAAAACAATTAAACCTTAAAATAATCCATCTAAACAAAAACAGATGAAGCGTAACAAACCCTCAGGGACTCCTGGAAGGACGCGGCCTGATACTGGGCGTATTTGGCAATGGTGGTGACAGTGCGGGTGCTCTCGCAGCGCCACATTTTCTTTGCGCCGGTCGGGTCCCAGTTCTCGTCCGCTGGCTGCAAGAGCTGCGTCCAGACCTCCACTGGGTGCTCCGGGTTAGCCTCAACTAGCGTCTTGGTGGAGAACAGACCCAGGTCTGACAACAAAGAGGTAGAAAATAGTTTGATTCTAAAACAACATACAACAAGGAGAAGGGGAAGTTAACCCAAACTGAGCACTTACCCAGTTTGAGCGCTCCAGCCAGGCCTCTGATGACAGTGACGGGGTTGGAGGGGTTTGTGCAGAACTGGTGCAGCGGTGGGAAAAAAGCGTCCCTCTTGTTTTCCAGCTGGTTTAGAAACCGGAAACAGCAAAGGTTAAAGGGTTTGATAAACCTCCTCAAGCTTAATTGCTATAGTTTGGCTGCTTACGTAAATGCTGGGTGTGGGAGGGTTCAGCTTGTCTTTGGGCAGGGCTGGCGAGGGAGGTGGCGGCAGCCGGGGTGGGGGGCACTTATCGAGGAGGATGCTGCTGTTTGACAGCCCATTCTTCCCCAGGTTCCTGCCAGCAACGCAGGATTTATTACATTTAAAGAGAAAATCATGCAACAGGGCAATCTATTCTGCCGAGAGGAATCTGCCTGGTAACAACAGGCCCAGTGGCCTTCGGTGCTGTGCAGTTACATAATAATTTGTTGGTTACACTGTAGTTACGTCTTATCGCCACCGGGGGGCGACCTGTTCAAACAAACCACCCTGACGTTCTGACAAACTAAACAAGAAACCAGTAACTGCAACCCTTTTATGTATATTCACAAAATCAAGCAGCACTAATTAAATGCACTCGTCCCCCCACCAAGAAGGATTCTCATTCTGAGGGGGGTTGAACTCGGTCAGATCGTGGTGACGGTTCATTTCCGCCTCACCTGCAGGCCTTCAGAACGTCTGTGGAGCTGGGGTAGATGGATATGGAGGAGGACGACGAGGATGAGCCGTGTCCGTGCGGAGGCGTCGCTTTAAGACCCGTGAGAGCGGGCGGCTCGGCCTTCAGAGGGCTTTGGGAGTCCTCGGAGATGCCTCCCTTGCCGTTTCCGTTGACAGCAGGTGCGGTGGACGTGGCGTTGAGGGGACTGTGGGCGCCCGTTTGGGTGTGTTCAGAGGATTTGTGTGACGTGACGGTGGAGGTGGCTGAGCTTCCTTGCGGTTGGGGAACAGAGGGGAGGACGGCCGGGTGGATGTTGTTGACTTTTTTCTGGAACTCTGTGGATGCTGTCCCTTCTGACGGTCTCTCGTTCTCCTCTGGGCCCTTCCCCCCCGCCAGCAGGGCAGATAGCCTGGGATTGTCTGCGCTAAGGCTTGGCTTTTCGTCACCTTCTGCCACCTTGTCACCATCCCCAGAGTGGACGTGATTGGCTAGGCCGTCCGCCTGCGCCTGTTTGCCATCGGCGGATGGCGGCAGCAACGGCGCCTTGTCGCCTGAGCCCCCGTTTCCAAGGGACGTGACTGCGGTGTTGCCATCTTTGGTAATGGACACGCTGGGTCCAGCACCACCTGAGGTAGAGGCGAGAGGGAGGGAGGGTGGCGAGGGAAGGTGGTTGTGAGGCTGCTGCCATGACGACAGGGCGTTCGTGGAATGTCCAACCTGATTGCTGGGGTGAGCGGCAGAGTTGGGGGTTTGAGGCTGAGAGGGGGTCCCCTCGGTGTTTGAGCCTGCCGAGTGGGGAACACACTCCTTCTGAAGCCCCTGAAGGAAACAGTGTTCAGCTGTTAGTGTGGGTCTTAAGATAAACTATAGAGTTAGACTTCGATGTAATAAGAGTGCAGCATACAGCACATTATACGCCAGTCGTCAAAGGTTAACATTTGACCTTGATTTGTGACCTTGAAACTGGGGTGATGTAAAGCAAACATGACAGTCCAGTGATGATGCATGTATGAGATTTCAACAAATTATCATGAGCGGATCAGAACTTATGATCTGGACAAACAAATGTATAGTTTGAACTTTTGACCTTGAGCTTTGACCTTAAAGCTGGTGCTATGAAAAGCATACACAACAAGCAGTGTCATGGTGGTACAAAACCAAATCATGTTTCAGTAAATTATCTTGAGCAGATTGGAGGCTAAGGTCCAGACAAGCAAACACCTCGTTTTGATGCTGACCTTGATTTGTGACCCTGGAGCTGGAGCGTACACGACAGTCTAGTGATGATGTGTGTGTGTATGAAGTTTCAATAAATTATCATGAGCAGATAAACTATAATGCAGATGAGCAAATACCTAGCTAAAACCTTGACCTTAATCTTTGACCTTAAAGCTGGTGCTATGAAAAGTGTACGCAACATGTAGTGCAGTGGTGGTACAAAATCGTATCATGCTTCAGTTATCTTGAACAGATTGGAAATTAACGCCCAGACATGCAAAGACCTTGTTTTAACGTTGACCTTGATTTGTGACCTTGAAGCTAACCTGGAAGTTTTACAAGCCAAAGTTTACAGACAGAGGGAGACTAGTGCTTTTTTTCCTTTTGGAGTGGGGAGGGGATGCGTGAGAGAACGTTGTGTACGGGGAGTGGGGTTGTGGGTGGAAGACAATTTCAGTAGGCGGGGCACTCGGTTCTGTTGACAGGGCGGGGCGCCCTCCTTGGATAACGGTATGGCAAACACTGGAGACTAATAATATACATTGATCAATGGATGTGTAATTACAATAATTACTGGTAATGGTGCAGATTTCACCATAACTGTTGAAAAAAACAGTACGGTAGTCAAATTAATAAAATGATATTATGGATATTATGTCGACATTAAGCACATATTTTATTGGGTTTTTAGCAACTGTCGTACGTTACATCAGTAAGAGATGGCGTCACAAGCCGATCATGTTGTGGTTCAGGAGCCTAAAGGTTTGGGAACCACACGTCTGGTAATCACTGTCAAGTATCTTTTAAGATGAAAATGTTAATGAACTGAAACGGGGTCTGACCTGAGAGGAGTTTAGGTGCAGGGCCTGGTGTGGCGTGGCGTCCTGTGTTTGCGTGCTTGTGCAGGAGTGAGGTAGCAGTGCTGCGTTGCCGCTGCCGGCAGCTTGCGGGTAAGGCACGTCTCTGTTGGGTCCGGTGGCCGTGGGCTGATTATTACTACTGTTACTACTGACGCCCGCAGAGTCCGAGTGTCCGTGTGGCCCCGAGCCCACGGGCCCATTGGCCATTGGCTGAGGCGGGCAAAGGTGCCGGTAGGGTCCCGGGTGGGGCCGTGCGGGGTGGAGGCTGGGGCTGGGGGAGGGGAGGGCATTGGAGATGGGACCGTTGGGGAAAGTGGGGCGCACCTGACTTCCTGAGGCATTTTGCTTCATCTATAAGAAACGTAAAAAGGTGAAAATGAATAAAGGCGCGTCCGACTCGGTAGGCCTTCGGCGCGTTCTTTACTCACCTGGTGCTGCTGCATTACGGCAAGCTGAGACTCCAGCTGCTCCAACATCTGCAGCTGTGGGGGCTTCAGGTTGGCTCGGTTATTCCGCAGCTGTTCCAGCACCTGAGGACAGACGGGAGGATCTGAGCTCAGGTGACAAAACGTCCTTTTGCCCTTTTAGCTCAACGTAATTTCACTTCAGACACTGAACCAAATACAAAAATGGCTACAACTCAGATATACAGAAAGAAACAACTGACCTGTAGTTTCTGAGGGGAGAGGTACCAGCTGGGTGCTGGCTGCTGTGGCGGGGTACTGCTCCACGAATCGCTCTGAGGAAAACACATCATTGTATTAAACAAGCAGAGGTAACCCGGACTTCAAATGTGAAGGTTTGGAGTTTTTCTGATGGCGCTTTTCCACCGTCTCAACTCTCCCTGGTTCTGCAGCGCACCAGTTAAGGGCCTCCTCACTGCCAGTACCACCCCTACTCCGCCTAGTTCATGGGACCATCTTAATTGTGATTCCAAGCCGACTGCGCCGAGGTTACGATTTTGGCATAAGTCGATTGGCCAGTGGAGCTATGTCGCTGAACGACACGCCCAGTGAAACAACATTAGATCCTCAATTTCCTCTTTGACCATGTCTTGTTTTTGTCAGTTTCTGGTATGGAAAGTACAAAGATAAGAGCCGTGGGCCAATGATGAGGTCCAGACATTCCTAACGTTATCGGCCGATGTTTGGATTCATCGTGAGCTGGACAGCGCCACAAGGAAAGAGCGCATTTATAGAGAGATATTGGAGACAATGGCGCAGCATGGCTACACCCGGACTTGTTAATGACCACAACGGGTGGAAAAACAGGTCACAGAGGCAACTCAATAGCCGAGATGAGCCGACCAGACGAGAGCCGTGTGTAGTCGCCCTTATCGATGGAAAAGCAGCTCAAGTACCGTATTTTTCGCTGTATAAGTCGTGATATTTTTTGCATAATTTACATGCCCTGCAACTTATAGGGTGAAGTGGCGTATTTATGGATTTAATCCCAGATTTATAAACCAATTTTTGGCTGAGATATGACCATTTTCATTCATTCTGACTGAAAATATTGAACACTACCCTCAACGTTTCTATTAAAAAAGAAACTGTCCAGATGACCCGACTGAGAATTATTGGATTTGGTACCTGGATGATTGAGCATGAACGTTCTTGCATTGAACATTACCATTTTTCAACCACTAGATGGCAGCAGAGTAGTAAGGCATGCCGTTGTATCATGTAATAGGAAAACGTGGCTATAGTGACAAATTCAAAACAGTTCAAGACAAAAACAACTAGACCTTATTTATTATACTTTACTTTATTATTTTTGTCTTGAACTTTTTTGAATTTACTATGTCCTGGAAGACTGAGAATCTTCACCAGCTATTAATGACACAATCGGCTTGCCACAGTCTTCCACCTTCGTTCTGCTTGGAGCAACCATCAAACGAGCTTCATTTTGCTGCGCCGCCCCGGTGAAATGCAGCTAACATGACCATTCAAGTGCATTTATTAAGTAAAAGTTCAACTGAGACACACATTTACTAAAATTTCAAGCAAACAAGTAATTGTTTTAAGTTTTAATCTTGTTGAAAGTCCTCCTGTACACGCTCCCATGGCCGCCATTTGGCAGCCAATCGATTTTCGGCACAACACCGGCCCACATTTCCGGGTTGTCAGCATGATGCGTAACAAACGTGATGCGTCAGCGGTCACGCATAATAGATGCGACTTACAGGTGACCTTCAGTTTCTGGCGTCATCGGTTTACGGCGTTTCGCGTTTACGGCCGCCACCCCCAGTGACGTCATCACACCTTACGTTGT
>JARVGS010000835.1:7196025-7209691 GCA_031762315.1 Hypsolebias antenori | reverse complement strand
AGAAAAACAACTTTTTACACAAAGGCACGGGTTTCAACTGTGAATTTTGGAGCTTCGACAAGACGGAGGTTTTTTCCAGAGGTCAGCCTTTTAGCTTAGCTCGTAGCTTAGCTTCTCAGCTTAGCTGCTTTCAACGATCCAGAACCGTGATTGTGGACTCTTTCAGGACGTTCCTGCTCTGACTTTAAGTGTCTGTGCAGTTTGAAGTCTTTTGAAACATTTAGCTCATTCTTGTTCTCCTCACCGAACATGAACGGAGCTCTCCACATCCTTCAGATGCTTGGATCTGTACAAGGTTACAAACCTCCAGCTGCCTTTAGCGCCTTTCTGCTTTTTAGCCTTTTTTTTTTTCTCTTTTCAGGTTTTGAAGTTTTTTTCTACACATTTCAGCTTTTTCTTGCTTTCTCAACTTTATTTCAGCTATTCCACTAATTTGAGCTTTTATGCAGTCTTCAGCTTTTTCGGCTTGTTCAGCATCTTTCTGCTAATTTTAGCTTTTTGTGTGTTGTAACTCATTTGATCTGTTTTGTGCACTCAATCTTCTTTTTTTCAGCTAACATTTTTACATTTAATTCAGCCTTTTTTTCTAATTTCAGCATTTTTCTACGACTGTTGCTGTTTTTTTTTTTCCCGCTCTACTTTCAGCTGCTTTGGTTTGAACGGCCATTTTGATTTTTGTCTCTGAAAGTTTTTTGGTTGACGATGGTTACTTCCGGCATATTTAATTAAAATTCATCCAGTAGTTTGAGATATTTTGCTAACAGACTTCAGCATAAACATCCCTGCTTTCTCCTTTAACGTCTTGTTATCACAGTAAGGACCGGACGATGAGTGAGATCTTAATTTATTCGCTCCGACCCGTTCTGATCTCCTTGGAGAAGGTCCGGCAGGTCCGGCCTCGCCTGTTAGCCGTCGTATTTCTCTTCAGGCGCTCCTCCGGCGCCACCGTCTCTGCGTTGGTTGTGGTTTTAAGAGAGTGTAAGAGGATTGCACTCGAAGCACCTCGCTTAGAACAATAAGTAAACGCAGCTGCTGCAGCCCATAAATCCAGGAGGGGGCAAAGGTCACGAGGGTGTCGGATCATCAGCGGGACTCTGGCGGGCTCCGAGGGGATCGGTTCTTCAGAATGTTTGTGTGGGTTAATCATTGCAGCAGACGCTCCCACAGCCGTAAAACTCCAGCCGCCTCGGTCACACGTCGACGGGAGTTTTTTTTTTTTTAATCCGAGGTTTCAGTTTCAGCAAACTGGACTCGGTTGTTGCGTTGGACCCAGAAGGACCGCCGACACGGCTGCTCCTGCAGAGTTGAGACCATCAGGTTCTCTGCGTTAGAATCACACCTGGACATTTAGCACAACGACTTCCTGCGAAAACGCCTAACTGCCGAATGATTTTAGCTGAAAACAGCTGAACAAGCTGAAACTGGCTGAGCTCTTTCTGAACAGCCGACGTTGGCTGAACGCAGGAAAATGAAAGCAGCAGAAAAATGTCAGATGTGTAGAAAGAGCTGACCAGAGCAGACATGAGCTGAATGGATTACAAAGAAGCTGGAATTAGAAATAAATAAATAAATAAAAACTCAGCCAATGCTGAAATTGGCAGAAAGAGGCTGGAAAAAAGCTTAAATTAATTTTGAAAGAATTACAAAAAGCTAAAATTCGCATAAAAATACCTTTTTTAAAAAGTAGCTATCGTATTTTTCGCTGTATAAGTCGCATCACTCCAAATATGTCTAATAAAGTGGGGAAAAAACAAATATGTCGCTTCGCCGCAAAAGTCGCATCTATTACGCGTCACCACTGACAACCTGGAAACGTGGACCGGTGTGCCAAAAATCGATTGGCTGCCAGTTGCGGGGGTGCGCACGGGTGAACTTTAACAAGAATTTAACAAGATTAACACTTAAAAACAATTATTTGCTTGCTCGACATTATATTAAAGGTGTGTCTCAGTCTAACTTTTACTTAATAAATGCACTTTGACGGTTGAATTAGCTACATCTCACCTGGGCGGCACAGCAAAATGAAGCTGGTTTGACATTAGTTACAGGAGTTCCGGAGCGAGACGAAGGTGGCTTGTATGGCAAGCCAAGTGTCTCATTAATATCCACCTTTTGCCTATTAATGAGACACTTGGCTTGCCATATTAGTTGAGAGCCCTGAAAATGGTTCAGTTCAATATTTTCCATGTCAGAATGCATGAAATCATCAGATCTCAGCTAAAAATGTTTTATAAATATGGGGGGGGGGGGAGTCACTTCGGTATATTAGTCGCAGATATTAAAACATTAACATTAAACCAAGGACCAACCGGCTCAGAAATAGCTTTTACCCGACGGCAGTTCGGGCACTTAATAATCTTTTATAAACTCTGATTTTATACCCATTTTAAATAGAACATGGGACCGTGCAATATTTTACTGTTCACTATTTTACTATTTACTGATACAAGGGCAATGTGCAATCCAACAGTATTTTTAACTGTACTCTAATTGTGTTTACTGACATGAGATCCGTTGGGTGTAACAGTTTTCTTTTATCATGTCTTTTATCATTTTTACTATTTTTTTTAAATTTTATTTAGTTCATTAAGTGTTTTGTCTGTAGCACTGCAAAATGGGGCGTCTTAATTTCGTTATACCTGGTACAGTGACAGTAAAGATATTCAGATTCTGACTCTGGCATGCAAATGATGCAAACAACTGAGACTTATACGCCGGGAAATACGGTAACTGTTTTCATGCTAAGCTTAGCTTTTTCAGCTATTTCCATGTCCTTTTGGCTGTTTAAGCTTCTTTCTGCATTTTCAGCTACTTTTTGCTAAATTCAGCCTTTTTTATGTACCGGTAGCTAATTTTCGTACTTGTTCAAACCAAATTCAGCTTTTTTTCCTGCGATGTTAGGCTTGTGCTTCCATTTCAGCTGTGTTTCAGCAAGTTCTTCAGCTGCATTCATTTTCACAGGAAGTGCAGCGTAATTTATTATTGATCTCAGTTTTTAATGTCAGGTCTGTTTGTTGACGGGAGCTTTTCTCTGCTACAAACAAACAAAAACAAACAAACATGTATTTTATTGTTAATTTCAGTTTCCAGGCAGTTAGAAAAAGTTGAAATCTCTTGGAAAACAGTCCAGGAGGAAAGTTTTTATTTTATACGTCACGTCGGTGGAGCTTCTTGAAATAAAGCGTGCAGGGTGGGTCTCTGTAATAAAGCTTTTATTTTAGAGCCCTGCAGCTGCTCTGCACCGCACCGCTCTGTAATTCCCACACGGAGGCCTCGGAGCGTGGCCAACCACCCACCGACATTACGCTCAGCAACTCCTGCTTCTGTCTCACGTCGCTGGTTTGTAACTGGTTTGTTGCCTGTGTGCCTTCCAGGGGTCCCTTCAGCGTGGTGAGGCGATGCATCAACAGGGACACGGGCCAGCAGTTCGCCGTGAAGATCGTGGACGTTGCCAGCTTCACCTCCAGCCCCGGCCTCAGCACAGAAGGTGAGCTCTCCCCCCCCGCACCAAGGTTCTGGTTCCCCTCTCAAACGGACAGTTTATTTCTGGGAGGTACCGTCACGCTGAGAACCGAGCACGTTCGTCAAAAAGGCGAAGATGATAGGCGTTTGCAGTTGGCAGTCACCGTGCACCATCTGCGACGCCCCAGCCTGAGATTAGACCGGCAGCCAGGAACAGCAAGACGAGGAAGTGACCCGAGGGAGGGGGGGGGGAATGGAAAAAAAAACTCTGTTCCTCCAGAATCTACAGAGTTCGGTGCAGTTTGCTCTTTATGGTGCGCGCAGTATCCAAAGGCGCCGGCTGAGTTGGCGTCCCACAGGTCCTTGACACAAATCTGTTGGTAGCGTTTTCTGCAGGCTGGAGGTGGTGATGTGAAATAAAATCCAGGGCCTGGTGTGACACAAGCTCAGGACTCTTCTCTTTGACCTCCAGGCTGAGCGGACACTTCAAGTAGAAATAAACTCAATTTCAAAGATCATCATCTTGGAAATGGTTACAAGATAGAAGCACTGAATAATAGTGGGCAGGAATGATAAAAAGACAAGCAGATTAATAAAAAAAAGTCCCAAATACGAGGATTGAGATGGTCCAAAGATAAGAAATGTTCCTTGTGAAACTGGGGTGCCCATCAGAATCCGCGGTTCTAAGCGTACCGCTCTAATTTTGGCGTCGGCAGCGACCGTAACCCGATTTGTCGCGACGATCCCGCACACAGTTACAGTGGAGACTCACCTACACCTGAGAAGCACTGAACAGAAACAAAGTGACTACAGTGGAGCGTAACGGAGAAGAAGCTTGTGATCCTGATGATTTATGGGTCAACTTCCTGTTTGATGCGTGGCTGCATCTAGGTGTAAGAAAAGATGGCCGCCTCCATATGTACTTGTGTAAACAGGCCACCCCAGTCACTTGAGGGAACTGTACATTCTGGTTTTTATATTGCTTCAATGTCCTCAAATGATTGGAGTGGCTGAAGATTAATTTATGGTGGCCAAGGCCACCATTGGCCACCCCCTGGCTCCACCCCTGCTGGTAGATCAGATTACTCCACAGTGTTTCCTTTAGATTACAGGCAGTCCTCGAGTTACAAACGGGTTCCGTTCCTACACATCATATATATAATATAAATAAATATAATATAAAGATGAAAACATCCAACTCTCTGCCACTAAAAAGAGCCGATCCGTGTTTTTCGTAATTTTAGTTCTTCTGTTTCAAATTAACGCAAACCTCGACACGAGACGGCGCAGAAGAGAAGCGTGCACGTTTCAACGCACTCTCCCACCCCAGCTCCTGACATTTTTACGAGCCACTCAACCACCGCGGCGATATGAAGTGGGTTACAGTGTGGTTCCCTGAGAGCACGGACCTTTGGCTCATTTAGAAACGACCCTCGTCGGCATAAACGTGAGCGAAAAAGAGACCGGGCCGCCGGCAGCCAGGAGAGCTGAGCTTCACAGAAAACCTTCATGCAAGACTAACGGAGGGGTCTAGGTCCAAGTGTAGGAAGGTTGGGATGCAGAAGGTTAGCTTTAAAATGTAAAGGGCCGTCAAAATAAAAGTCTGGGCTCGGTTCAGAGTGCTGCCTTCGAGAGCGGTTAATGGGACGGAAGGATGAGCTGAAAGGCAAATAATGGAAGCACTGGGGCAGGAGAATGGGGGCTCTGTTGTAAAGGGGGTGCACAGCGTCGTTGCTCCCTGTTGTGTAAGGGTACCGGTCCGTAACGACCCAAAGAGCAGCAGACTTTCAGATGGGGATGGAGCAGTGGAGTACGCTGGTGAAGATTCTCGGGCATCCTGGACGTGGTAAATTCAAAAACGTTCAAGACAAAAACAACTGGACTTTATTTGTAACACAAGGCGTTTCGCTCCTCATCCGAGGAGCTTTCTCAATTCAAAGAGCAAAGCGTGTGGGGTTCAGGTTATAAAGCTCAGATAAGATACACATACACATGCAGATTGATCTGTCACACCTCACAGTAGGTTTTTTTAAGGTCTTTGTTAATCTAATTCACAGATGTGGCCCCTCTGGTCCCATCTGATAGGCATGAAAACTGTCCGGGTGTCAGTCCTGAAGCTGCATTATAAGTTTTTGAGAGTTGAAATCTGAGGCCTCATCCTGTGTTTGGCGCAACGGAGCCAACAGGCGCCCGCCGAGCACCACGAAACCGCCTGTTTTGAAACTCGACGTCCGTTTGTCGTCCTGATCGAAACCTTCTTGATTTCAAAGACATGAATGTCCGCCTGTCATCATGTGTCGTGTACAATCTTTGAAGAGCCACGAAAGAGCGCGTCCACGAAGGTCGAACGGCGAAGTTCTGAAGGCTCTGAGCATTTCACGTCGCCGAAATGTCTCCTGGAATTTCAAGGAGAACCCGAGAAAACTTGACGCACGTTCATAATCCAGGTAGATGAATCTAACGAGGTTGAGTCAGGACGGATTCTTTGCTGAAACGCACGACTGAAGAAGCGTTTCAACAAGAACCTGTCCAGAGGACCTGACTCTACCTGGTTAGACCAAGAAAACTAGTTTTAATTCATTTCTGGGAACCTTCACGTTTAAAAAGTCAGAATGTATTTCATATGTTCTTCCTGTGTCCGAGGTGTTTGATGTTATTTGGTTGCAGGGATCTTTTTTGCATCAACAAGTCAAATTTAAAAACAAACAAAAAATAGAATTTAAAGGTGCTGAAATCCAATTTGTTTCATTTTAGCCCCAACTTTTAAGATGGTGTCTCCCTCTGCTGGTGAAGCTGGAGTATGGCAGGCCTGATGAGATGATGTGTTTTTATTGTTGATTGCTCTGCGTTGTAGCGTGGATTTGTTTTAATGAAAATGGAACGCCTGCGTTTATCTGAGTGAAACACTAACGAAGCCTCTGAACCCTGCAGATCTGAAGCGGGAGGCCAGCATCTGCCACATGCTCAAACACCCCCACATCGTGGAGCTGCTGGAGACCTACAGCTCCGACGGCATGCTCTACATGGTCTTTGAATTGTGAGTAAAACCGCCGCTCGGACAAAGAAAGCTCATTTTATCAGCAGCTCGCAGACGGCTGAAGGTTCACACTCTGACGAGCTCGGCAGCAACCCCCCGCAAAAAAAAAAGTGACGTCATATGAGTAATAATAAACAAAGCTCCTTTCTGTTTTACTGTCCATCCAGCAGTTCATGCATCAAAAGGTTCGGCTCATTCAGGACGTTCTTGCTGGGCCTTTTAGAAATGTTTAGCGTCGTCGGCCATGTTTTACTGCAAACTCTTTAAAGTCTTTCATTCCAGCCAGCTTTCGTTCTGGTTAAGTATTTATTTTTATTTTTTTCAACTTTTTCAGCGAGATTCTTGCTAAGTTCAGCGCTTTTTTTGTTACTTTTTAATCAACTTTTTAGATACTTTTCAGCTAATAGCCTTTTTTTCCTGCCTTTTTTGTTGCTAATTTTCAATATTTATTTATATTATATAAATATATTTTATTATTTTGAATCACTTCAGCCTCGTTCTGGTAAATTTAGTTTTTTCCTGCTCATTTTTACTTTTTTTTTTTTTGGGGTACAAATTTCAGATTTTTATTTCGTATTTCGGCTTATTCTCTTTTCAGCTTTTATTTTCCTGCTTTCACCAAATAGCTGATCAAATTCAGCTCACATGAACAGTTTAGAGATGAAGCCTTTTCATCAGAAATCAGCAACATTCGCTCTGCATTTCAGCAGAAATCGACATTTCTTTACTTAATGTTCTTTAAATAGAATATCGATAAATGTGATTTGAAATAAATTAAACTGATGTTCCTGGTTGAGATGTCAAGAAACGTGCATTAGAACATTTATAATATTTAATGTTTATACAACTGTTTCTATGTTTATACAAAAAAATAAAAATAAAAAAAAATGTTTATACAACTTTTGTTTTTTAACACGTGAAAGTCACTAAGAAACTATTTATTTATTTTTGGACTTCCTAAATCTATATTTTTCAGAAACCTCTCATGGATTATGGAACCTTAAACGTGCTATGAATAAACACCAGTGTCTCAGTTTAAGCAACAATTATTTAAAATAATAATAAGTTTTTAGTTTTTATTACATGTGAAGGGCACAAATAAGAAAGAAAAAAAAGTTTTTTGTTTGTTTGGACCTTCTAAATCTGTATTTTCCAGAAACCTCTGAGGGATTATAGAACCTTAAACGTGCCATAAATAATAAACAACAGTGGCAGCTATTATTATTATTATTATTATTATTATTGTTTTTAATCTGTTATTTTTATCAAATGTGAAAGATGTTAAGAAACATTTACTTATTTTTGTATCTTTTAAATCTGTATTTTCCAAAAACTTGTATGGGATTATAGAACCTTAAATGTGCCATAAATAATAAACACCAGTGTCTCAGTTTAAGCAGCAATTGTAAAATATACATATACTGTATATTTAATCTGTTATTTTTATCAAATGTGAAAGACTAAGGAACATTTACTTATTTTATATCTTTTAAATCTGTATTTTCCAAAAACTTCTATGGGATTAAAGAACCTTAAACGTGCCATAAATAATAAACACCAGTGTCTCAGTTTAAGCAGCAATTATAAAATATACATATATATTTAATCTGTTATTTTTAATCAAATGTGAAAGACTAAGGAACATTTACTTATTTTATATCTTTTAAATCTGTATTTTCCAAAAACTTCTGTGGGATTATAGAACCTTAAATGTGCCATAAAAAATACCAGTGTCTCAGTTTCAGCTGCAATTATTGTCAACTGTGAAAGACACAGCAAAACTTTATTTATTTATGTACTTTCTAAATCTGTATTTTCCAGTAACATTTGAGTGGTTATAGAAACTAAAGCGTGTCAGAATTAAATACCAGTGCAATGTCTCAGTTTAAGCAACAGTTATTTAAAATAAAAATAAGTTTTTAGTTTTTATTAAATGTGAAGGACACAAATAAGAAAACTCTTTTTTTGTTTTGTTTTTTGTTTATTTGGCTCTTCTGAACCTCTATTTTCTACAAAGCTCTGAGGGATTATAGAACCTTAAACGTGCCATAAATAGTTACTAGTTTCTCTGTTTAAGCTAAAATTTATTATAATTATTTTAGTTTGTTATTTGTTTTTATCAAATATGAAAGACACTAAGAAACATTTACTCATTTATTTATTTTTGTACCTTCTAAATTATATTTTCCAGAAACCTCTGAGGGATTATAGAACTTTAAACGTGCCATAAATAATTACTATTGTATTGGTTTAAGGTGCAATTATTATAATTATTTTAATCTGTTTGTTTTATTTTAATCAAATGTGAAACACAATAAGAATCATTATTTACTTATTTATTTTTGCACCTTCTAAATCTGTATTTCCCAGAAACTTCCGAGGGATTATAGAACCCTAAACGTGCCATAAATAAACATATAAAACAGTTCTTTGATGGTTGTAATTCTAGACTAAGTGGTAAAATAGTAAAATAGAGCCTGCTTCTATGTAAACGTTGTACAAACCTGATTTTAAATGGCATAATCCCAGATTATATTTTCTCCTTTCTCTCTCAGTATGGATGGAGCTGACCTGTGTTTCGAAATCGTTAAGAGAGCGGATGCGGGGTTCGTTTACAGCGAAGCTGTGGCCAGGTAGGAAACACCAGTCATGAAATAATAAAATTCAAGATGGGCGATGTGAACATGCCCTGAAATAATCTGGTAATCTGTCCTTTTAGTCACTATATGAGGCAGATTCTGGAGGCACTTAGGTACTGCCACGACAACAACGTGATTCATCGCGACGTAAAGGTGAGATTTGTTTACTGTTAACAGGATTAAGATGGTCTTTGTGGGAGCGTACGGTTCCTTTTATTAGTTGCTAAGGTTGGTTAGCTGTAGTGGCCATTTTGAGTCAGAGGTTTAGACTCTAAAGTTAATCAGTTGTACGTTTAATATTTTCTCTCTGTTAAACTTTGAGCACTGGTTCATGAAATATTATGCTAACAGACAAAAAGAGCCAAAGAATTTGCAGTCCTTTCACGGTGGGACCTTTTTTCCGTGACACAACCATTTTCAGGGGAAAAGTTTTTCCACCAGGAACTCTTCTGTATTTGCACAAAATGAAACAGTTTTTGGTCCAACCGTCCCAAACTATGCTGAGTTTGTAACGTAATCAACCTTTATGCTGATGATCAATGTTTTTTTTTTAGTTCTGACAGCCAGATTAGTCAGATTTAGCCAAACCGACAAACTCTACCTCAACACTTTAATCCAGGTTCTTAACCCTTATAAGCTATTTTAGTACGGAGTGACCAAAAATTGATGTCAGTTTGATTTGGTGCAGAATATTTGCACATTTGCTACGCGTTAAACAATTTAGACAGTTAGCTAGTTCATCGCAAGCTTTGATTAACCCAAACACTTGTTTTCACGTTTTTCTTCTTGTGCAACAAAAGACCATTTTTAATGCACTCATCTATTTTCCTCAACAACAAACTGTTTACATTCATAAAACATGAAGATAAAGGTCTGGGACTGTTAATGAAAGTACACGACTCTTGTGTGACAAATGTATATTTTGGAAAAAGCAGCTTTCATATTAAGTTCCTGATTACAATCTTTAAACGTTGTCTTTAATGTTGACGTTGGTTTGAACGGCTACCATCAGGCACGAATGTTCAACAAGTCAAGGTAGACTTCTTAGATTTATCAGCTGTAGGGGAGTATTCCTTTAATTTCAGAAGACAATTGATAAACGATCAGTTTTTGGTTTTGTTGACATTTAGTCTTAACATCAAAAAACGTTCAATACAGAACCAAATGGACTTTGTATTGAACGTTTTTTGATTTTATCATGTCCTGGATGACTGAGAATCTACACCAGCATATTCAGTCTTAACAAACTTCATCGTTGGCCAGCAGATGGCAGTATAGTTTCTCCTGTGCGGCGGTGGTATGAGTCGACGCAGAAGCTGGTTCTGGGTGTAAGTGAAGGGTTGTTGAGGACCTGGTCGGGTAACGGCACAGATGGCCGTCTGTAATCCATCGTAGAGCTGTTCCACGTCGCCTCACTAAAGGCAGGAAGGCAGTGGCCGAAACGCTGTCCGATGACATGCTGAGCCATTTTGCGCACGGATCCAGACAGCAGGAAGTACATGATCGGATCCAGGCAGCTGTTGAAAACGGAGAACAAAAGAGCGATCTCGTTAGTGTCGCTCACCATTTGCAACTGTTCGCAGGAATTGAAGAGATTGAGTTGGGTGAGGATGTAGAACGGGCGGAAGGTGTGGTAGGGCACAAAGCAGATGGTGAAGAGGAAGAGGATGAAGAAGGACTTCTTGGCGGTTTGTTTGTATTTGTTCGCGTTGGGGAAGTCCGGCTTGTTCTGGGACACCTGAAGCAGCCGGAAAGCGATCCTTGCGTAGGAGACGACGAGCACGATGAAGATGAGCCAGAACATCAACACCACCGTGAGGTTGAAGTACGCCTTCCATTTGTTGACGGCTCTGTGCTTGAACTGGAAACATGTACCGTCAAAGTTTTTATCCTCCGGCGTCGAGATGAAGACCAGCATCAGCGTTATGAACACAATCCACAAAACGCCACATGTCGCCCAGCTCCATGGCCGCTTGCGTCCAAACATCCTCAGGCGCAAACCACTCCGCGATCGGCTTTTCCCGCTCAGCCTCAAGTACCGATCCAGACTGATGAGTCCCAGTAGCACGATGCTCATGTACATGTTCATGTAGAAGACGTTCCCCACAAACTTGCAGGCCACATATCCCAGCTCCCACTTATCTCCGTTGATGTGGTAGAACACCCTGAAGGGTAGGCACGCCAGCAGGACCAGGTCGGCTATGGCGCAGTTGATTAGGAACACCCGCACCGAGTTGCGACGCGAGTGCAGGAAAAGGAAGACCCACAGAGCGAACAGGTTACCCACCAGCCCAAAAACGAAGAACAGTGAGTAAAAAACAGCCAGCGGCAGACGAATGGATTCGTTATCTGGTGAACACTTCGGAGCGCCGGAGGTGGAACACAACAGAGAAGTGTTTGCTGTAGAAACAGAAGTGGTCGACACCAAACTAGTCGGGGGAGCTTTTGAAAGCACAGATGTTGAAGTGGTTGTGAGAAGCGCTGCGAGGTGGTGTGTGGTCATTGTGCCTGAGGTTTGACGAAACGCTCTGTGGAGAAAAACCAAGAATGCACAGTCATCTGAAAGTTGCATCACAAGTACGCTGCCTTGGTGGATTCCACGAGCGATGCACAGGCTGTTGAGCAATATGTTGGCTGTAGATCTAAAGTTCAGACATTTACCACCTCGTCTAGTCCTTTTTGCTGAGGTTGGAGTAATTTAATGACATTAAAAAGGGAAAGCACCATTTAGGTACCGGTAGGTGTTTTAGTCGACTCAATTTCATTTGTGTAAGCACCGGAGCTGTTTAATGACGTCTGAAACATAAACTTGCATCATGTTTAGGGGGTTCGGTTGGGGATAAATGTGGATTCTGTTTACCCCAAATTAAAAAGGTGAACAAATTTACCACTGTCCATTTTTATACGCTGTTGAAAAATGGGCATGTCCCGTCCATAATTTCTGATCTGCTCAAGACATTTGAACGAAACGTGACACATTTGTACCACGGCTAGACAGCGTTTCACCCAATCCCTGCATCACCCCAGCTGAGAGGTTAAGGTCACAAACCAAGGTCAAAGGTCTTTGCTTGTATAATAGTTTGTGGACGGACGTATAATGGGCCACTAATACTGCTGACTTGCAGAAAAATGGGGAACGCAGATCATTCTTTACGACATGTCTCGTGCGTTTTCATCAACAGAAATACTCTATTTAGCACAAAAAGTACTTCTTTTAAAGGAATTTAGTTAGATTTTTATTTTGAGGTCAAAAGAAGTTTCCTTCTAACATGCAAAGCTGAAACAAAACTTTTCTGTTAAAAGAAAAATAAACTTCTTGTCGTAGGTATTCTCACAAGATTTGCAGCAAAGTTGATGATGAAATATAAAACAAAACGATGTAATTGAGGACATTAATAGGTCTAATAATTAGAATTACAAACACAATAAGTAATAAATTTACTGTTTCGGCTATAAAAATAACTCAAAAGCCCGAAAGTTTGTTTGTTAGACTCACCGTCAATATTCCTTCCGTAGGACGCTCGGCCCAGTTGAATAAATGTACCAGAATGTGCACGAACGGCACGGTGGTCCGGTGGTTTCTCCCACACACCAGTGTCTTTAAAAGAAAAAGAACCACTCCAAAGAAAGATGTTTGTTGTCTTCACCGTCCTCTGCAGTTTCTGAACGAGTCAAGTATCTGTTGTGCACGTCTTTTTCTTACCCTGATTCGTTTTGTTCCTTCAGTTCGGGTCCGTCCTCTCTCTCTCGCTGAGCCTCTTATCTACCGTACTCGGCTTCATCCACGCCCCTCAGTTTCAAGAGGCACGCAGGGAGGAAGTAAAACCCACCACCTCTTTATCACCACAAGCATCACTTTGCAAGTAAACTGAAAACAACACATTATTTAGGTGATTGAATAAAGGAAGTGGTGAATCAGAAGTTTGCTGTGCTTACTGCAGGTCATTCCAAAAAGCATGAACATTGACGACGAACGAGGAAAATCACGATACGCAGTAAATTCTAACCTAGTTTTCGAAAGACGCTAAATTAAGACTGACAATACGTCACGCTCGGACTCAAACCATAGAACGATGTTTAAAGTTGGGCAAACTCAACTGAAAGATTCAATTGTTTTAATTAACCTGGGCTCAAACTGTAGCTTCAGGATTACAACCGGACCACCGTGCTACCTCAGTTCCTTTTAAATGTCCTCGCTGATTTATTTCATTTTGTTTTTGGCTTGTGTTGACAGAGCCTTACGAACAAGTGGCCGAATCAGGCTGGTTGAATATTTGATTCCTCTGTTGTTATCATAATTTTATGTTATTGATTTTTATTTTTACCTAAAATCCAGAAGAACAAAAATCATTACATAAAACCTACACATTGATTTAAATCAGGGGTCTCAACTCAATTTACCCAGGGGCCGCTGGAGGAAGAGTCTGGGTGAGGCTGGGCCGCATAAAGGATTCCACTAAAAAACATTTAAAAAAATATCCTCAAATGTCATCAACAGTTAAATTATTACAGCCTCAGCCAGTAATAT
>JARVGS010000835.1:7063372-7077864 GCA_031762315.1 Hypsolebias antenori | reverse complement strand
ATGAATGAACCCAAGTTCAATACAATTGGCAAAGTGGTTCAATACTGCTTTATTGCTTCATTTGGCCATCACTAGTTCAAAGCATGTGAAAAAAGTAAATGGACTGTACTTATATAGCACATTTCTATGTTATTAAAATACTCAAAGCACTTCACAACACCATCTGTGCCCTTATTCACCCATCCATCCAGCACTCTACTAGATCTCTACAAAGATTAATCAGAGCTGTATCACATTCATACACTGATGGGACACACATCTGAGGCAATGAGGGGTTCATTGTCTTGCCCAGGGACACTTCAGCATGTGACTGCTGGTGGAATTGAACCCACAACTCTTGCATTGGAACCAGTTGCCACACAAGTAGTGGCTTATAGTCTGGAAATTACGGTATTTGCTAATGTGTTGCCGTGCTGAAGAGGCAAAATGCAAAACCTTTGACTTTAGATTTGCATAAGTATTTTTCCACAATTAGAACTTTATTTGCAAGCTTTTGTGAAAGAAAACATGGCTTTATTCGTAAGGCAGGGATCATGACAATTGTACCTCCCCAGAGAGATTTTTTATTCACTTTGACCAATACTGATTATTGTGTCTGAAATATTTATCTCAAATCTCTTTCTAATGTGTTGACAACTGTTTCAACCCTTGGGATGAGTCTAGGAGGCACACGGTGTAACACAAATTGTAAACTAAACAACAAAAAACAACTCAAAAACAACCCAATAAGAGTTTGGGGCATTAATGAACAGAAGGGAAGTCATGAACTTCAGGGTGTCCAAGGCCAAAACAACAAACAAAATAAACAAAACCCCTTCTGCATAGAAAAAAAAAAGAACCCTTTGTCCAACAAAACAAAAACTACAATTTCTAAGCTCCGTGGCAGGCCACAAAACAGGAGAAAAGTTAGTTAAAACTAAAATGGCAGAGAACCCCTACCAAGCTTCTAATCTAAAAACAGCTTCTTAAATAAAACTGTTCACAGAAGATGACCCAGATCAACCCAGATTTGCTAAAATGTTTGGTACACAGAGTTCAGTTCAGTCAACCACACTACAACAATGCTCAGAACCAAGTGGAACTGCCCAAGGAAAAAGGGGGCGTGGCAACTAAAGTTTTTATGCAGCCCACTGATGAGGAAGAAGTGATTCCAGGTGTGACAGCATGGCCTGTAAACAAGCAAAGGCGGAGAAAGGTTTTCCTCTAGTATCTAGAGAACCCCAAGAAATCAGTGGACATAACATTTTTTAACATCTTCCTTAACAGTTTGGTTAAAACTTGATTTTTTTACAAGTTAATTTAAAATGAGTCCCGTACTTTCCACTGTACATGTCACACCGCTGTATATGTCGTATCCGTCCAAATATGTCTATTAAAGTGGAAAAAAACTAATAAGTGGCTTCAACCTATAAGTCACATTTATTATGCATCACCGCTGACCACCCGGAAACATGGGCCGGTGGTGTGCCAAAAATTGATTGGCTGCCAAATGGCAGCCATGGGAGCATGCACGGAAGGACTTTAACAAGAATTTAACAAGATTAACACTTAAACACAATTATTTGTTTGCTTGAAATTATAGTAAAGGTGTGTGTCAGTCTAATGTTTGCTTAATAAAAGACTTTAATGGTCAAATCAGCTGCGATTCAAACATATTTGCTGCCTCGGTGCTCCAGTAGCACGCAGAGGGAGAAAAAAAAAACGAGTATCGCTATCTGTTTCTTCAAAATTTAACGAGAAAAGCTCCTAAAACAATTATTTGTTTGCTCAAAATTATAGTGAAGTTGTGTCTCAGTTGAATCTTTACTTAATAAATGCTCTTTAATTGTCAAATTACCGTAGCTGCATTTCACCAGGGCGGTGCAAGTGGTTTGATGGTTTCAAGCAGCGAGCTGAACAAAGGTGAGGGGTCTAAGGCAAGCCGATTGTGTCATTAATATCTGTTGAAGAGTCTCAGCCATCCAGATGATGGTAAATTTAAAAAAAGTTCAAGAAAAAAAAACAATAAAGTAAAGTACATTAAATAAAGTCCAGTTGTTTTTGTGTTTAATTTTGTTGAATTAGTCATTATTGCCACATTTATTTATTAAATGGTACAACGGAATGCTATACTGCTACTACTTCTCTGCTCCCATGTAGTGGCTGAAAGTGGTACTGCTCAATTCATTTATTTATTTATTTATTTATTTATTTATTTATTTATTTATGTATTTATTTATTTATTATTTATTTATTTTTCAATCAGAATGAATGAAAACGGTCATATCTCAGCCAAAAATTGGTTTATAGATTTTGGGAAAAATCCATAAATATATTGATTTGGCCTATAAGTCGTAGGGCATATAAATCCTGGCAAAAACAATGCCGACATGTTCCTGTTTTTAGTTTTCTACATTTGCCTTATAATCTGGCTGTTTTGCTACTTTGACATCTTTCTTTATCTTGTAAAAAAATCTGTATGCCTCTCTTACATTTGTCTATTGTTGATTGTCCAAGGAAAATCTTCTGTCACTGTTGTCATCATTCTTTGTTTGTAGTCAGGTCTCTCTTGTAAATGAGTCCTCGAGGCTCAATGGGATTAACCTGCCTAAATAAAGGTTGAATGACTATACAGTATATGTGTGTGTGTAAACTAAACCCTCAATCATTTGATTAACTTTGCCTTCTATACAAAAGTAAACTTTCCTCAAATTATGGATGGCCTAAGATTAAGCTATGATGGTTAAGTGGCCTTGCCACCCACTGGCTTCGCCATTGTGCCTAGCTGTGGATAACCTTACACCACAAGCATCAATGTTTACTTTCATTCCCTGTTCCAACACTTGTCACCAAAATTATAAAACATTCACTATTCAAATCCCTCAGCGAAGGGGGACATCAGCGACTGCTCGATATTTTAATGTTTTTTTAGTCAGACATGAACTTCCCTGGGGACATAACAGAAAACTATCTGCCTCAGCTCAGGTAAAGTCTTGGAAAAGTGGATTTTTCAAGAAAAAAAGAAGACGGGAGAGCACAGAGAGGTGGCATACCTTGAGGGACGGAGCTAATGAAGCGAGTAATGAATGGACCCGCTTCCTACAACGTCAACTTGCACAGCTGGAGCATAATGGACCGCAGAAACAAATGAGTCACTTCTCAGCTAAGCTGCGTCTCACCCACCAATGTTTCTGGCATAAATGCCAGAAAATATTAATGTCCAGCTCATTAGAAAAGATGAGAAGCAACACTTTGATGAAGAGAGCACAGAGGATTAATAAAGGCTTGAGAGGATTTTTGTTTTTGGTGCAGTCATTTTAATGAATTTTCTTCTAAACTTTTGATTAAACGCAACTTTCTCCTTTCTTGGGAGATTGCACATCAGAAGGTTGCCAGCTCACACCTTGTTGGTGATTAAATGAGGCTGGTAGCTAACAAAGTTAGCTAAACATACTTTTGTGAATCTGTGAAGTGGTTGAACGAGAACATGAGGATAAAATAATCCTCAGTTAGGCCCAAAGAGGACGTCCAACTCCAGAAAGGCATAGATGCCCAGGATCGGAAAATCCAGATATCGTTCAAGCCGTACCTCACAACCAAGAGAGACAAACTGATAATGTCACAGGTTGTTTCTTGTGTGCACAGTTTGCAAAGGCCATGGACATTATTTCATGGCTCTGATCCACCCAGTTTGTACCCACTTTGTACCCACATTGTCCACATCATACCCATGTCATGCCCATGTCATATCCACATCATACCCACTTTGTACCCACATCATACCCACATCGTACCCACATTATACATCATACCTACTTCATACCTTCTTTGTACCAACATTGTGCTCACATCGTACATCGCACCTACTTCATACCCACATCATGTCCCTCTTTGTACCTACATCTTATCCACATCGTACCCACATCATACCCACATCGTACCACTTCATACCCACATAATACCCAAGTCATATCAGCATCATACCCACTTTGTACCCACATTATAACCACATCATACTTACATCATACCATATCATACCCACATTTTACCCACATAATACCCTCATACCCACATAATATCTAGATCATGCCCACATTTTACCCACATCGTACCCACATTGTACCACTTTATACCCACATAACACTCAAGTCATGTCAGCATCATACCCACTTTGTACCCACATTATAACCACATCATACCACATCATTCCCACATTGTATCCACATAATACCCTCATACCCACATAATATCTAGATCATGCCCACATTTTACCCACTTTGTACCCACGTAAACCACTTTGTACCCACATTAAACCACTTTGTACCCACATCACACCCACTTCATACCCAGATTATACCTGCTATGTACTCGCCTCGTAATTTTGATTCGATCCACTGAAGGAAATGTTTGGGTCAAAACATAGTTCTAAAAACCACAATAACAAACGATATGCCGATAACTCTAGTTGCTGAGTGAATGATTACAGTTTTGGGAGATGAGTGTTTTTAAAAACTGGGAATGCAAGTAAACCTTAATGTTTTTGATACAAGATATTCAAGTTGGTAGAAGAACAGTAGTAGTTTTTTTTTGTTGTTGTTGCTTGTCCAACGTGGCACAGTGAGATGGATCCTGGTGAGTGGAGGGAGCAATTTCATCTACCACCAGGTGCGGAGCCAGTGGGTGGCCAATGGGGGCCATCTTGGATTTTGAGTTTTGGCATGGCAACCCAATTTTCAGTCGTGACCATTCTTATATTTAGATGCAGCAACACACCAAAATTAAGGTCGGTATCTTACTTATATTTAAGTTATTGTGCTCTCAACATGCACAGAAGGACGGAAGGTATTCCCAATACCTTCTCTCAGCAACGGTAAACAGTTACATTTCCAGCTCAGGAATTCATCTGAAACTTTAAATACAATTGCACATTTTGTGGAAGTGCATGCTGTCTCTTGTAGCCAAGAGGAATTATTTTGTTTGGCACGAGCATAATTAAAAAAGAAAAAAAAAACCCCGTCTTCTCCACATTAAACTCTTATCCACTTGAATATCTTGTACCATAAACATTAAGGTGTACCTGCATTCTCTGGTCAATTCCAGTCCAGAAATTCTGGAAAAATAATGTCAAAAGCTACAAACATTCGGAATTTGAGTCCCTCAGTCACAGTCACAGGGTACATCAGCATACCACTCATGAAATCAGTAAATCATCACTGTTAGGTAGTTAATTTATACTTTTACTACAGTCGTAGGGACAAGGTTTCACCTGTAAAGAAGGAACCCCACAGCAGCTGTAATACGTACTGTGTTGGACTAACGTATGCCGCACCAGACAGATACATCTCGAGAGAAATGGAGTGGCAGGCAGCCTCCCAGCTGACCAAGTCCTTTTGTCCTCTGGTGTCCCACTGCCCGTTTCCTGGTCTGATCCGACTTGCCGGTCTCTTCTGCGACCGGCCTCTGCTACGCCCCATCAACCCCAGGATTCACTGCATAAGTCCTGGCCTCAACCCCACTGCTGTCAGAGAGATGTGTGTATACTATGGACCTTGAGGGCGTTTGTGCCTCTATCAACCCAGAACCCACTGAGGGTGGCACCTGCAAATAACAGTTTATTAGTTGAGTAATGTCTCTGGCCTCGTCTCCAGCTGGGCTGGGAGAACCTGTGGGCCGCAAGGCTTTTGGAAAAACAATTGTGATTTTCTTTGTGGACCCGTAGGTCAGACTCTGAGACGTCTGTTGACAAAGTCAAGTGTGGGATGTAATATTTGAGGGAAGCATCCCATTTATACGATCAGCCGATTAGCTAACAGTTTGAGTCAACTGTGCACGACTTTAGGAGACGCAGTTTGAGGATTAAAAAACTAAATATGTGCGTTTCAAGATTTTTGGACAGAAAACCCCAAAGGTGAGTGAGACAAAGACGTACAAAAACAGCAACAAAAGGTCAACTGAAACACATTTGGTGGCAGTTCAGACATCTCTAAGTCAAGTTCTGTGGAGTATTTATGATCAGTAAGTATCTTACCGGTTGTAGATAGCTCTTTCAACTATATTTGTTTGAAGAATTTGTACAATTCAGACCAGCGTGCCGAACTGATGGTTAGTTGGAGTGAGTCTAAGACCAAAGCATCCTAAAATAAGCTATGTTTCAAAAAGTAGCAATAAGTGCAATAGCAGCTAGCTGTAGCACTTCCTGTACAGCTCGTAATATTGTGATATTTAAAAGAAAAGTGTGCATATTTTCTAGCAATGTTAATTGTTTATATTAGGGATGCACAATATGATAGTCATGGTATCGGTATCGTCCGGTATTAGCGTTAAAGTTAAATATCGGACATCGGCCATTCCATTAAAATAACTCACCGATATATATAAAAGGCGCTGTTTTTGTAGGACAACCCAGTGAGGAGGACGCCTGCAGCGCCAGCGCAATGTGATGGCGTCTACCTGATCCAATCACAGCGGAGAGGAAGAAGTCAAAATGTCGGCGGTGTGGGAGTTTTTTATTTGTTGAGTATGTCGGATTCCAAAGATTTCTGGACTACGTTGAGCTTCGCTACATCGTCCCGAGTAGGAGATATTTTTCCGACGTAGCTTTGCCCGAGTTACAAGCCGTCATTTCTGACGTCATTGAGAAGCTAATAGCCGATAGCACTTGGGTGAGTTTGACCACAGGCATTTGGATGTCGTGTTAGCCCCGTTAGCATGATTAGCCTTAAGGTGTGACCTGATCATTCACCAATAAATATTATGCACATATTTATGAGAGTTGTGAAATGAAGCGTGGCAGAGCAGCGAGGGGTGTGTCGTCCAACAGCTCGTCTGGAACCGTCGGACTGCGGGTCTTGGATCACCCGAGGGCTCGTCTGCTCTTCTCTTTGGACCGAGTGTCTCTCCAAGCTTTGGTAGGGTGAGTGGAACAAATCAACCTGTTGATATATGCGGTTGTTTTTGTTTTCATTTAATGTTGAGGGTGTTAATCACTTCTGTGTTTTACATCCTTTGTACGGCTTTGTGTTCAAGGGTGAACATATATAAGTAAACCTCTTATATGTCAGGAGAGAGACCTGGCTGGCACCCAAAACCTTGATACCACATAACCGTTACAACGGCACAATGGACAGACAACAACTTTGAACTTAAAAAGGCTGTCCCTCATGCACAGGAGTGAACCGCTGTGACATTTTTGAGATTAGATGTTTCAAGACAGAAACAAACTGTTTTGTTTTTGACCCTGCATGGATTAGTTTTAGCTCCTCGAGCTGTAACGCTCCAGACTGACGTCGTTTAAAAACCCATCTACAACGGGAAAGCTATTAATGGCTCATAACCTTTCCACAAATCCCGACTACAAACTAGAGAATCTGCATTTCCTGCGAAAATGCAGTGAGCGAGTCTACTTGAATTACATCACTAGCTAAAATGTAAAAAAAAAAAAAAAAAGCAGAACCTGAAGGGGAATAACAGCTAAAATTAACAGAAAACAGATGAAAGAAGCACAAAAAGCTGTAGTAAATGGAAAGAAAGTATAAGAAAGCAGAGACAAAAGCTAAAATAAGGATAAAAACTGTATTCTTAACACGCTTTGTCATTATTAGTTCGGAGCTATTGCAAGTTCACCTTTGACCCCGCAACCATTTTTAGGCCACAGGGTCTCCAGCTGTGAGTTGGACATCTACTTTTCACGGGTGCACAGTCACAGCTCAGACAAAAAAAAAAAAAAAAGTCCTCAAACTGACAGACAGCTTGCATCAGCCTTGGCAGCCATCTTAAATTTTAAACAGCCTTCCGTATGTATTTCGAATCGCTCTTGGCTACTAACACAACAAACTTTAGCTCTATGTGTTTAAAACTGAATAAGCTGAAGGTTAAAATAACCCTCAAGGAACACATGCAACCCCCTTGAAATTAGCCTAAAGTAGCCGGAAGCAGGAAAGAGCAGCTGATATTAGGACAAAAGCAAGCTATAAAAACAACATAAGAGCTAAAATTAGTAAAAAGAAGCTGAAAATCTTTAAAGGGACCACAAAACAGCTGAAATTAGCAAAAAAGTAGCTGAACAAAGCATTAGCAGAAAGAGGCTCAAAGAGTACAAACAAGCTAAAATTAGCACAAAAAGTAGCAATAAACCCACTGAAATTAGCTGAAAAAATATCTGAAAAGTAGCTGAGATATAAAAAATGAAGTTAGCAGAAAATAAAATTAGCAGAAAGAGCTAAAAAGCGATTAAAGCACAACAAAGCAGGAAATTAGCAAAAAAAAAAAGGCAGCTAAAAGGCAGACAAATAAAAATGGAAGGAAGCTGAAAGAGCACAAACAACTAAAGACTACAGAACAGCCAACATTTAAAAAAAAGCTAAAAGATGCCTAAAAACATTACCTAGCAGTTAAAAACAAAAAACAAAAAAAAGGAGAATCAAACAGCTGAAATTAGCACAAAAAGGTAGCAGAATAAAGCACAAAAGTCAAAATTAGCTGAAGCAGGCTCAAAGAGCACAATTAAGCTGAAATTTCCTGAAAAGTAGTTAAAAAAAGGGCTAAAATTAGCAGAAAGAGCTAAAAGGTGGAGAAAGAAGCTGAAAATAGCAGGAAACAAGCTAAAATTAGCTGTAACAAGCTGTAAACTGCTAAAGGGTTTAAAGGATGTAAAGAAAGCTCCGCTCATTAAAAAAAAAAAAAAAAAAAACCATGGCCGACAAAACTATTTCAAAAAGTTAAAATTGCACAAATACCAAAAGTCACAGCATGTACGTCCTGAATGAGCCGAATGTTTTGATACATTAATTGTTGATGTAGCAAAGAAACTGCTGCGACAGTTACACACTGGAAAATCGTACGGAAAAAAACCCGACATAAAACCCAACATTCATCCCGATAATGACGGAAACAAATCAGCCAGGAAAGAAAATAATTTACAAATGCAATTACATAAAATACTTGCTGAAGGATTTGAGATGTATAAAAACAGGTTTAACAGCCTTAAAATTGTCCGTGCAACTTTTTTTTTTCTTGCTACACGAGAGAAGGAAAAAAGAATAAAATAAAAATCAGTGCTCACCGTACATTTGCAACAATTGACAAAATGATTTATTCCCCTAAATAAACGGAACGCCACCTGCTCACTAGATCAAATCTCTCAGGTTAAGCCATTTTTCACTCCCACATAAAACAGATAACTATAATTTTAGCTGCAGCTGCCAAAAAATGTCCAGACGCCGTCCTCAAAATGTAAGCAGAGCTTTCCGTGCCTATTAAACCCAACGCACAGTAATGAAGGCGTCACTGTAGGCGCGCTCCTTACGAAAATCACTGCCTCGGCTGTTTCGATGCTGAAAGCATGAAAAACAGGGAAGGTATTGCTGAAAGCTGCCATTCAAAACCCGGTGCTGATGAAACACTAACTGAACAGTGGGACGAAAACTCCTTTCTCTTACAAAGATACACAACTTGATCCCTATTTATCCAAACTGCAACAAAAAGGTGCACAGATCGAGTCCAAAAAGCTTCTGTAACTGCAGGCATGGTGAATTTATACAATTCAATTTTCCTGTCCCAACTTGCTGAAAAAATAATTAAAAGTCGTGTTTTTCCAAAGAATACATGTCTTATATAGAGCAAAACAAGTTAACCAATGAAACCAAACAATTTATTTTCAACTAAACAATTATCCTGCACATACAGGTACATGTTTTTTTTTTTCATTCAACTTTTATTGATACAGTTTGGTCTCACTGAGCCTCAAGGACTCATTTACAAGAGAGACCTGTTTTTAACAAAGAGTGATGACAACAGTAGGCAAGCATAAAAGAACGCGTTTACATTGAAAAATTAAATGGTAGAAAAATTATAAAAAAAATAAAGTTAGTGGTTAGCAACGTAACACCATGCTATGTTAGCAACACGCTACATTAGCCACATGCTATGTTAGCTACATGCTACATTTGCAACATGCTACTCAAAATGCTAAATTAGCCACATGTTATGTTAGCAACATACTACAGTGTATATTAACAACATGCTATGTTAGCAACATGCTGGGCAACATGATAAATTAGCCACATGCTACATTAGCAACATGCTACATTACATTGCATTGGCCACATGCTATGTTAGCAACATGTTATGTTAGCAACATACTTTATTAGCAACATGCTATGTTAGCAACATGCTACATTAGCCACATGCTATGTTAGCAACATGCTACATTTGCAACATGCTACACAAGATGCTACATTAGCCACATGTTATGTTAGCAACATATTATATTAGCAACATGCTATGTTAGCAACATGCTAGGTTACATGATAAATTAGCCACATGCTGTTAGCAACATGCTACATTAGCAACATTCTACATTACAGGTACATTGCATTGGCCACATGCTACATTAGCCACATGTTATGTTAGCAACATACTATATTAGCAACATGCTAGGTAACATGATAAATTAGCCACATGCTGTTAGCAACAAGCTACATTAGCAACATGCTACATTGCATTGCATTGGCCACATGCTATGTTGGCAACATGCTATATAAAGTGCTATGTTAGCCACACGCTAGGTTAGCGACATGCTACATTAGCAACATGCTATATTAGACACACATCTAACCCAAATATATATAATATTAGCAGGCAAAGATCAAAATATACGTATTATTGAAAGGCATGTTGTGGTTTATATTCACAGAGGGAGATCAATAAGTTTCTTTGAGTCCAGTCTGATTGGTGATGGTTCAACTTTACTTTCACATCGCCAAGAAAGGTAGTCACAGAACTGAATTGGCAAGTAGGAGTGAACATACTAACCAACTGGTTTTGTGATGCCGGCCTGGGGATGGTAAGCTCACACTGATGTGGCATGAGGTTGGCTGTAACAGTTCTTTTGTGGACAACTAAAGGAAGCTTAATCCCTGGGAGATCCTGCAACTTTATGACTTAGTGTTTGTTACATGTGTTCTTATCAGACACGTAAAGACAATGTCTCATTTGGACTGTGATGCACACGCACACACAAAAAAAAAACAAAAAAACAACCGTACTTTTAGGACGGGTCTCATTCTGTTGCAATTTCCTATTTTACTTTAAAGAAGCTCAACTGATAGTTTAGTCCTGCAGCCGGATGATGACGGTGCACACCGTAGACTCTGAAAATCAGAACTACTCTCTGAAGGCTGATATTTGTGATAGCACTTTCTACCTTTAGCCAACAAACCCCACATGTTCTATAAGGATTTACTCCTGACGGCCCACATTCTGAGCGATGATGATGGGAGAACACGAAACATAACGAGCTCTCTGGCATTTGCCTTAGCAATTTGTGCCTTTTGAACCAGTCAGGCTTGAGCGTACGCACCGAAGAGGCAGAACGTTGCCTCTTTAATTTAGTGCATGAAGAGTATCCATCAACCTGTTTAATTATTACGAACAGATGGGCGGCGGTGGCTCAGCAGATGCACCCACTTAGAGCTAAAAAACCACTGCCGCACCGCTCACCGTTTGTGCTCTCGTCTCCGAGGACTAAAAGGAGACTGACGGCAGCGGCTAACACGAGCGGGCGGATAACATTCTGACCGAGCAGACTAATTAGCGAGGCGAAAACGAGTAAACTTCAAGCGAAGACGCCGACTGAAGTAGATTTAATGGCTAATCAGACGAATCTTGTGATTTCCAGCCAGCGATAATTACCCTCCGTAACGTTCTAGCTCAACACTGCGGTGGGAAAAAAATAAAAAAACGGAGTGCAGAAAAAATATAAGCAAATAGGACGTGGCTGTCGGTAGGAGCCGAGTGGCGCTCACCCCCCCCGCTCTTACCGGCCTCGACAGTAAATCACAGCCTTCTGCTGAGGTCAGCTAGCAGCCGTCCAGACGGAAGGCGGCGGCATCCATCACTTTTTTATACGTCCAGATCTTCAGCTGCTTGATGCAGCCTGAAGGCAGAGCAAAAGACAATCCAATCAGCCGGCCGAGATTCAGCTCTGACACGATTCTGTGATTTTGCCCGTATGAGCTGCACATTGAGGCTTTTAGGTGAAAAAAAAAAAAAAAAGATGCGTGGACCGTTTGAGCCGGTACGTCTCAGAAAGAGGTTGATCCATCGTGATCCGTTTTTCTTCTCTAAGTTTTTTTTGACATGATTCTCGTCCCGCAGTTTTCATCTGTTTCAACAAATCACGAATCAAAACGTTCAGTTCTTTCAGGACAATCCTGCTGTGACTTCTGGTATTAGTTCAACTTTAGCTTTTTGACATATTTAGCCTTTTCTGCCATTTTCCCCCTCATTGAAAATGAACTGAGCTCATTTTACATCCTTCAAATCTTTAGATCTGTTTACAACCTTTTACTGCTCCTTTCACTTTTTGTTCTGCTTCAGCTTCTTGTGCAAATATTAACTATTTTCAGCAACTTTCAGCTGATTTCAGCTGTTTTGTGCTCCTTTCTGATTCTTTCTGCTAACTACAACATTTTTGTGCTTCTTCTTACTTCTTTCTGCCAATTTCAGCTTGTTACGCTCCTTTCAGCATTGTTCTGCAAGCTTCAGCTTTTTCTGCGCCACTATTTAGCTGTTTTATGCTAATTTTAGCATTTTCAGCTAATTCCATTGGTTTGCACTCATTTAAACTTTTTTCTACCTGATTCATCACAAATATGCTCGCTCCACTTCCTTCTTGTAATGTAAGCTTCTTGAACTTTTAGCTACTTTTCAGCTGTTCTATTTATTTATTTAGCTAATTTCAGCTTTTAAAAAAAGATAATTTCCACTTTTTATTGCTCATTTCTGCTTCTTTCAGCTTAATTGGGCAAACATGTTCTTTTTGCTTTCTTTTGCCAACTTAAGCTTGTTCTACATTTTCGGCTATGCTTTTTTGCATTTTTAGCTAATTTCAGTTGTTTTCAGATCAATTCAAAAATTTTCATGGTAATTTTGGTTAATTTCAACCTAATTAACTTTTTATGCTAATTTCAGCTCGTTATGCTCTTTTCAGCTTAATTATGTTTCAGCAATTTCTGATACTTCAGCTACTATTTAGCTGTGTTCATGCTCGTTTTAGCTTTTTCAACCAATTCCACATTTTTTTTAGCTCATTTCAGCTCCTTGCACTTCCTCCTGGTAGTTTAAGCTTCTTACTGCCTTTCAGCTACTTTTCAGCTATATTTCTGTTGCTAATTTCAGCTTTACTTTAGCTACTTTCCTAATTGTTGGGTTAATTTTTGCTTATGTGATTAAACCTAGTTCAGCAAATGTATTTTTTTTTTCTTTTTACTTCTGCTAATTTAGGTTTGCTCGTCGATTTCAGCTACATGCCAGCATGCTTTTTTAGTTAATTTAAGCAGTTTTTCTGCAATTTCCTCAGCAATAAGTATTCACACTGCTTTTTCGTAGGAAATGCAATTTCTCTAGTTAACCTCGATTTGGTTTGCAGAGATAATATACCGTCCTGTTATTTTAATACCTAAAGATCTCAACCAGCCTAAGGCTACGAAACAGCCGGTGGGGGGAAACTATAAGCCGAAGAAGAGATTGGTGAGTATTATAGGAGCCGTCACATTGTTGCTCTAAAGCTTCATTTATAATGACTGTTGGTAAATATAAAACAAGTGCAGGACACGTGAAGTCATTCGTTTGAAGAAGTGACTCCTCATTATTGGTTAAAAATAATAGTTTGTGTCATTCTTCTCTTCAAAGGCAGCTGTGCACATTAATGTACAATGCAAAGACACAGGGAGACTAATAATGAGATTAATGCACATATTTAGACTGAGATGTGCGTGACGGAGACTTGAAAAGATATAAATGCTTCACTTGGTTCTAAAAGGTCTTTACTTCGTGCACATAAATAATAAAACTTTAACTTCACAAAGATGAATTTACAGAACTGTATGTTACAGTCCTGCATATTCAAATAGAATTCAGCTTTTTGTCAAGTAAAATGTTCGTATTCGTTGTCTTCTAATGCATAAACTTTTAGAAATATATATTTATTTTGAATAAATACACACACATACGCACACACATCGTTTATCGCGGACTCACTATCACGGTTTTTCAAAATAAGATTGAACATGACACACAACTGGCTGATTGATGGATGAGCCACATGACTGGCATGGAATTTTTTAATTTAAAATAAATTTTTTAAATTATTTAGCACCTGCTGCACATTTGTGCAGCCGAAAAATGCAGAAAAAGCTTCCTCCTGCACCTTTGTGCAGCCCTTACTGCAGGATAAACTTCCTGCTGCAGCTGATCAGCTATTCTGCAGAGCGGAGAAGTGGGCGTGGCCAAGAACATTTGCAGGTGGCACAGGGCAGAAGAGACAGGGAGCTGAAATTATGACATTCTGTGTTCTTTTAAAGCTTTAGAGATTAGAGACATTGTTTAGAATATTGCAATAGTGTGGAAAGGGTTTAAAATGCCTTTATACAAATGTATGTATATATATATATATATATACTAAAATAAACTACTACTTACTACTTGTACTACTATTCCTACTTAGGAGTTTT
>JARVGS010000835.1:7048161-7058738 GCA_031762315.1 Hypsolebias antenori | reverse complement strand
AGAAAGGGAGGAGTCAGTGAAGAGCACCGGAGTTGAACCTTTTGTCATCCAGTGTCTTCAGTAGAAAGAGAGAGACACGAAGAAACGATAAAGCCGAAAAATGTAAATGAGGTAGATAATTTTCATTTATCATGTGATTAACTGATTTATATTTTATCGTGACAGACCTAACAATGGCATGCTAGAGCACACTATGGTGGCACAATGCTATTGTTAATTGTCCATGCGGGGGATTGTTTCATATTACTGTGATAATAAACCTCCACAATCTTGCAATGGGAGTTTTGTGCGTTCTTGTAAATGTCTGTTTGTCTAGAAGTGACTGAGATGTACAACACAAATATTTTAATAAATACAATCATCAAGACCAGGGGTGTCAAGCCCACTTATGGAAGGGGGCCAAAATTAAAACCTTTTCCAAACTAAGGGCCAATTGCAGAATCTACATCAACTCAAATCAGATACCCAACATCTTTTCTTGGTCACAGGTTCCTCAACGTGTCATCTTGAGGGCCAGATAAGATGCCAATGAGGGCCGCATTTGGCCCCCGGGCCTTGAGGTTGACACGTATGATCTAGACAGTAAAAAGTTGGAAGTAAAAATAATGATCATTGGATGGTATGCCAATGTCCTCTGTCACTGAGGGACTGAATGGTTGTCTATTTGTAGATGTGTTTTTCTGAACTGAAATGCGTGTTATACTTGTTTTTGGTGCAAGATAATCAAGTGATTAGGGGTTATTGTGGATAAGAAGATTATTTACTTTTCTTTTTGGTTTGTGTGAGGTAGCACAGAGCGATGGATCCTGAGTGGAAGGAGCAATTTCATCCACCACCAGACTCAAAGGCAGAGCCAGGGGAGCGGGCCAGCAGTGGCTTTGCCCACCACAGATTAATCTTGGGCCACCCCAGTCATATGAAGAAACTACACTTTTAGTAGATATAAAATCTTGAAAGCATAGTTTGCTCAAAAGATTAGAGTGGCCGGTTAGGATGTTTGAGATTTTGACCTGGCAACCCAGTTTTGCATAGGGACCTTTGTTATGGCTAGATGTAGCCATACACTAAAATGGAAAGTGCTGATTTTTCAAGTGATCATGGTCACAACATGCACGGACAGAAAGATTGAGCATATTTTAACCTCCTCCCCTTTGCTTCGTGATGGAGGACAATAACTGACAATGTAGAAAGCTGGCTTCTACCAGGGAAGGAACGAGATGAGAGATAGAGAACCTGCAACCAATAGACTTCAGACACCGCTGCCTTTCCCTTCCGGGCCCCCTCACTCGTGTATCAGGCAGTGGTTTTTTAAGTGCCAATCAGGAGCTGAAAAGAGACTGCATCAATCCAGCTGACAGATATTTGGAAAAGCAACACAGGGGCAACACAACAATTCTCAAAATGCTCCATGACCTATCACAGGAAGTTTGTTCCTACACCCCTTGAAGAACTTGTTCAGATCCTGCAAAAACCATCCATGTTTTAGTTGATTTTTAGCATCACAGTAAGGTTGTCATTAAGGGGAAATGGGGCATAGAAGATGTTATTTGCTCAATGTTTCATGTCAAGATTCAAAGATTGTTGAAACAACAAAAGACAACAAGGGCAATGACTTTGCAAAGCTCCAATGAGCTTAATTCGCCCAACATTTTTTTCCCTTATAGGTTTTGTTTGGCCAAAATGACACAGAGCCAGAAAACAATCTGCCTTTGGGCTCTACAACTGTGAAATAAATCCTGGGATTTGGACAGAGCAGAACACCTGGTTTCCCTTGCTACTGGGCACGCTCACACTCAATTTCAATAGAGTTCTCCCATGGCCAATTTAGTCACTGGCGGGGCTATTCTCAGAGGTGGCCATCGTAGCAAACAGTGAGTGTGTGTGTATGCTACTTTGACCGATATCCCCAATGGAGATGAAGCTGAAGCATGATGGATAACCACTCAGCCAAACTGCTGCTCTTTTCTACGAGCATGTCTTTTCCCAATGGTATGGCTACATAAAACTGTGCTGGTATGGCAAATTCTAAACAAATAAAACTTGGTCTCAGTGGTATTTTAGTCCTGAAGATAAGCTATGGTTGGCTCTTCTGCAGCCAGAAAGAGGAAAAAAAGTCATTGTTTTAGTTTTAAAGTCACATTTAGGGTCACTACTTTTGCTATTTGAATCCCAGCACATCTCACGTCTTTACATACCAATGTTAAGCATCGACTAAAATATGTAAGTCACCTTCTCGGGCTGTCATCAAAAAACAATCTGTTCCACCGACGACTGGGCCATGCCGCATAATGAAAACCTGACATTCCAGTCCAATATGGGAAAAGTCACCGAAAACTACAGAATCATACAGTCTGAAAAGAAAGGACAAATGCAAATGCCTAATTTGAAATGGGCATTATGTTTCACCTCCTCAGAGTTTCTCTTCCTGAACAAAGGCAAATGTTTAATAGCTTTGCATCGACTGTTCTTCAAAAACTTTCAGCATCCCAGCGGGGGACCCTTCTGTCTAACGGTTCTGTGCTACCAAAGGGTGGCCCAGATCAAGAGAAACACAAGGACAGAAGTTTCTGCAGGTAGTGAAGAGAAGAGAGCTACATAGTGGTCTAAGTACCCCTGCGGAAACAGGCCCTGGCGAGTGGAACGTTGACGTAATGACTTGATGATGGGGATGCTACTGAGGGGACAGAAAGAGGCATTTTCAAAAGGCAATGGACCATAATCCCTGTTTGCTACAACAAGAGGGTCAATCAAGACTGTGTTGGAAGCGAAACAAGTCTCCCGCCCTCCCTCCCTTCTTTCTTTCAGTGAAGTGGCATGCTGAGCGGAGAGGGCCAAGTGAAGCGAGGGAAATAGACTTCCATTCGGAAAAGGAATTACATGGATATCCCTCCGGATATCCACTGTTCAGAGGGCAACTGAATCTGTTCTGGGATTAAACGCAATGTTCCTTCGCAAATCTTCTCTGAATGTGGAATTACATTGGACGTATTCTCTCTACAGAAAAAAAGAACAAGTTTAACAATTTGACATGTAGGTTTTCAAGACAAATACTGTACTCAAAAAAGACAATTATCTTATGTTGAGAAATGACAGCTTTGTAGAAATTTTGATAACTGTGGGATCTAGAATTATTGCAAAATGTCATGCTCAAAGAATGTGTTGGGAATGACTCGCGGCTACCATAATTTTTGCTGTAGTCACCATTTTTTTTTTACAAAAATTAGCATGCCTGTGACTTATACAGTGAGGCAACATATATATGTTTTTTTTTCATATTTATAACCCAATTTTTGGCTGAGGTCTGACAATTTTATTCATCCTGACATGGAAAATATTGAACACTACCATTTTCAGCCACTAGAGGGCCATTGACTCATATGGCAAGCCAAGTGTCTCATTATTAGGTAAAAGTGGCTATTAATGAAAACACTTGGCTTGCCATACCAAACTACCTTTGTATCGCTCTGCAACTCCTGGAGCAAACGTCAAATCAGCTGCATTTTGACGCACCGCCCAGGCGAAATGCAGCTGATTCGAGCATTAAAGTGCATTTATTAAGGAAAAGTTCAACTGAGACACACCTTTGCTATCATTTTGCGCAAACAATTGTTTTAAGTGTTAATCTTGTTAAATTATTGTTAAAGTCCTCCCGTGGATGCTCCTGCGGCTGCTTGGCACAACACCGGCCCACATTTCCAGATTGTCAGCAATGATGCTTAACAAACACGATGCAGCAGCGGTAATGCATAATAGATGCGACTTGTACGGCAAAGTGACATATTTATGTTTTTTTCCCACTTTATTAGACATATTTGGACTGATGTGACCTATACAATGGTGCGACCTGTACGGCTGCAAGTACGGTACTACCACACTCAATCTTGACAAAATATCTGTAGAACTGACTGAATTATAAGCATTTTTGTGTTTGTTCCCTGTCCATCCGTCCATACATGTGAGCAGGATAACTTGAACATTACCTGAGTTACTGACTTCCATTTTGGTATGAGGCTACATCTAGTCATAATAAATTGATAATCCCTTTCAAAAATTGGATTGCCACGTACAAATCCAAGATGACTACAGTTAAATTTATATTTAAACTGACCACCCCAATCATTTGAAAAAAAAAAACAAAAAAAACATGATTTTTAGTTTATGAACTGATCAAAATTGAAGTTTCCTCAAATTCTTGAGGTGGCTGAAAATTAATCTATGGTGGCCAAGACCACCGTTGGCCACCACCTTTGCTCCGCCACTGTAACGCCTACACACTTGAATATCTTGTACCAAAAACATTAAGGTTCACTTACATTCTGTGTTCAATTCCAGTTCAGAAAAAAAACATCTCCAAAACTCAACGTGCCTCTTGTTTATGTTAGCTGGGTGTGGCAGCCATTTAAGTCAATCAGTCATAGATGTAAATGGTAAAAGGATAAATGGACTGTACTTATATATTGTCTTTCTAGCTGATTAAGATACTCAAAGCACTTTACAACACAATCTATGCCTCATGTACCCGTTCATACAGCACTCTACTAGATAATTGAACAAATCATTCTAAAGAGATTAATCAGTGCTTTATCACATTCATGCACCGATGGGACACACATCTTAGGCAATGAGGGTTCAGTGGCTTGCCGAGGGACACTTTGGCATGTGACGGCAGGTGGACTTGAATCCCAACTCTTGCACTGGAGGACGACTGCTCTAACCACTGAGCCACAGCCGCCCATGCAGCACCAATGATCTTAGTTTAGCGTATTTCTTAGTTCATATCTTAGATCTTATTACTGTTTGTCTGTTACAATTTATACGTTTGTTGGATGTAACTAGGCCTGTCAACAAATTTTGCTGGGCGATTAATTGTCTCAGAAATTATTGCGATAAACAATAATATTGTTTGAAATTCATCAATAATTAATTGTGAAATTTTAGAAGAAATGTTTATTTGTTTGGAATGTAGTACCTTTTTGACCACCGGTGGCCGTATAAGACTGTTTGAACCAAATGATGGATATTTGAGCAGCGTGTCTGTAAGAAGAATGGGAGGGAGTGCCCTTGATGTGACATGGGCTGACATGGTGGACACTCGGTGATTTGAGCTCTTTAGCGTAGCATTTTTCACACAAAGCGTTTAGTCAACCAAGAAAAAAACAAAAAAAAAAAACAAACAAAAACAAAAAAACAGTAAACAAGTTCTCAGCTTCTTTTTGCAGAGAAAAACAACTTTTTAGATGAGGGCACGGGTTTCAACCATGAATTCTGGAGCTTTGACAAGACGGCGTTGTTTTTCCTCCAAGGACGTTCTGTTAGCTTAGCATCTCAGCTTAGCTGCTTTTTTACGATTCAGAAACACAATTTTGAATGGTTAAAACAGATTTTAAAGAGAAAGGGAGGGGTCGGTGAAGAGCACCGGAGCTGAGGTTTTCATCATCCATTGTCTTCAGTAGAAAGAGACACGAAGAAACGATAAAGCCGATAAATGAAAACGAGGTCGATAATTTTCATTCACCGTGCGATTAATTGATGCATTGTTTATCGTGACAGGCCTAGATGCAACTGGGACCCTGTGTACACAATTTCGTTCCACCACATGTACCACATACGATGCGATTGACAATGAAGAAACCTTGACGTCGACTATAACTTTCGGCAAATATTAAAATATCTTGTGATTGTTGCAGAGTCGTGATTTATTTGGACAAACGGAAGCTAAACTTCTTTCGCCTTCCCACCCTGGGCAGCATCGCGGCACTGACCGACACTGATGGACATAGCAAACTCAACGCCCTCCCAACTGTCACCCATGTCCTATTGCCTGTGTCCCCTGCCTTCCCACACTGACGTTTGGTACATCTTATCTCCTGACCCATGCCTCCCTCCCTCACACACCACTGCCTTTCCTGTGATGAGGCGGGACCGCTACGAGTGAGCGGGCCCTTCTTCTGCACGGGGCCGATAGAGCCTTAATCTGAAGGCTGATGCTGAGGAAGAGGCTGATTAAAGGGAGGGGAGGCCAAAGAGTAAGAGGCAGGGCCTTATCGTGGCGAGTAAAGCATCTCAAACCTCTGGGCTAATTGGCCGTGGAGCGAGCAGCCAGCTGCTGGGCAGAGATTGGGTCACCTGATGGCCCTCCGCTCAAAACATCTCCAGGTGTGCTTTTCCACACTCTCTCCTCCGAGCTCACTTCCATTTAATGAACATAACCCCGTGAGCTGCCGAGTTCCCTGAAAGCTGCACATCCAACAAATCCTCATGTAATTTATGAAAGAATGACTGCGAGAGACTCGTGTGTTGAAGGGGGCGGGGGGGGGGGGGCGTAGTCCCGGAGCTGCCGCGCTAGGTAAAAGGATTAATTCAGCTTAAAAAAACAAAGACCGCTGAATCATTCAGAGGATCTCCGGTACAAATGCCGTGTTTACACGGGAACATCTCCCCTTGATGTTTGCACAGAACTGATGAGATGATTTACTCGCTGCCCGAACGTTCAGGCGGGATCGGACAAGAAGTGGAACAAAAAAAAATTAATTAGCTTTTTCTTTTTGTGTGTTCTTCAAGCAACAAAGGCGAGACCTCAACAGAGTGGAAATAAAATAATAAATCAACTTTTTACCTGTGATGTCAAAAAGTTTTCAGACTTTTCTTTAAAAAAATAATAAAAAATTAAAAAAAAAAATGTTTTGCCCATTAGTCTAAGCACAGTTCTCCACTTTAACAAAAGATACTCAGGTTTTTTTTGTTTATAACTTAAAGCAAATAAAACAATGTTCTATTCAGACCGTCGACATACTTTTTAAGAATAAAACGCATCGTAATTATTCATCCGAATGATGGATTGGTTTAATATTTAACTACTAAGCTTCATACATTTGGAACGTAAGTAACAAAAAAAAGCAACCAACCATCCAGTGGTCACTGAATGAGTTCCAGAGAGGATTTATTGAAACAAGAGCACGTTTTAAAGACGTCGTCAGTGCAGAGCAGCCATCAGCAGAAACTTTTACAAGAAGAGGGGAGGCAGAGCTTTCAGCTGTCTCGGTACACCTCGACTGCAGAAACCAGTTCTGGACTATATAAACCAGTCCTGGGCTACAGAAACCAGTCCTGGACTACAGAAACCAGTCCTGGGCTACAGAAACCAGTCCTGGGCTACAGAAACCAGTCCTGGGCTACAGAAACCAGTCCTGGACTATATAAACAAATTCTGGACTACAGAAACTGCATCTGGATTGTAGAAACTAGAGATGGACCATAAAACTACTCCTGGACTACATAAAATAGTCCTGGACTATAGAACCTAGTCATGGACTAAAGAAACTAGTCCTTGGCTATATAAATTAGTTTTGGACTAAATAAACAAGCCATGGACTGCAGAAACCAGTCCTGGACCATAGAAACTACATATGGACTGTAGAAACTAGAGATGGACCATAAAAACTACTCCTGGACTACATAAACTAGTCCTGGACTAAACCAGTCATGGAACCACACATGGACCATAGAAACCACACATGGACCATAGAAACCACACCTGGACTATAGAAACCACACCTGGACTATAGAAACCACACCTGGACTATAGAAACCACACATGGACTATAGAAACCACACCTGGACTATATAAACCACACCTGGACTATAGAAACCACACATGGACCGCAGAAACTAGTCCTGGAGTATATAAAATACACCTGAACTACAGAAACAAGTCCTGGACTGTAGAAACCACACCTGGACCATAGAAACTACATATGGACTGTAGAAACTATAGATGGATCATTTAAGCTACTCCTGGACTACATAAAATAGTCCTGGACTATATTAAGCAGTTCTGGACTATAGAAACCACACCTGGACTATAGAAACCACACCTGGACTATAGAAACTACACATGGACCACAGAAACTACACATGGACCACAGAAACTAGAAAATAGTCCTGGACTATAAAAACCAGTCCTGGGCTATATAAACAGATCCTGGACCATAGAAACCAGTCCTGACCTATAAAAACTACACATGGACTAAAGACACCAGTCCTGGGCTATATAAATTAGTTTTGGACTAAATAAACTAATCCTGGACTGCAGAAACCACAGCTGGACCACTGAAACTACATCTGGACTGTAGAAACTAGTTCTGCACTATATGAACCACAACAGGACCAAAAAAAAAAAAGAAGTGCACCATAGAAACTAAAGATCTGACACAATCCGCTGGATTCCTTAGAAAGACAACGTTTACTAATGTGCATTTTATAACGTAAAAAAGTTTCTGTTGCACGCCCTGAGGTGACTTCTGTTGGGAATTGACTAAATAAATGAACTGAATTAAATTTAATTGACAGTGAGCGGAGAGTGGACACAAACCACAAAAAGGACAATGTCTAACAGCAGGTCACATTTAGAGAATAAAAATGTTCAAATAACTCAATGTATCTAAGTTTAACTTATTGCGGTCGACTGTTGTTGACTTGAATAACCATACCCTGAAGGGAAGAGCATCAGGCAGGCAATGATGTTTTTACTTCTATCTGTTAGTAAAATATCTCACAAACCACTGTTCAAGCTTCACTGAAACCTTGACAGTAATTTTAAAAACCGCTACAACATTATTTCTCAACGCGTGACCATACGTTTCCTTGAAATACGTCGGTAAGAGTCAGGACTTGGATTGATTCATCGGTTTTACGGAGACGCAGAAAAGAAGAAGTAGCGCTTCTGCAGGATCTCCAACCCTTTGTACTTTACATCGCTGCTGTTTGACAGCTCGTGTATAATTATGCTTTAAAGGGAGTATTTTAGATGAAAAAGTGTGAGAACTCGAGTTTTGAACGAGGCGAGGAGCTCAGTGGTCCAACACCAGTCCCTTGTCATCGCCACGCCACCCTTTCCAAACTGCTTGCATTAGCGTAACGTTCATGTCAGGGAGCGTGCAGGATTCAGCGAAAGTGTGACAGGAGGAAAAAAAAAGAAGCTTTTTACTTCCACTGGCGCCACAAAAAAAAAAAAAGGGAAAACTGCTAGGCTAGCACCAAGTCCCGACTGGGAGGGCGGAATTAGCCTAGCCCAGATCTGCACCACAAGCAGAACAGATGCGACGTCGCTTTAAAAAGCCCCGTTTCAATATCCGCTCCTCAGCAAATCTAAATCCTGTGACATTAAAATAAAGCTGCTTTTGCAGGATTTGTGCTTTTGCTCACCTGATGAGATCAACCGGGCAACACTTGAACACCGACAAAGAAAAAAACCCAAACACGAATCCACGTGCAGTCGACTGCGCTTCATCTTGCACAGCCTGTGAGGTCACGTTCGGTAAAACCCTTTTTTTTAAAAAAAAAGAAATTTAGTGTTTGAATGTTTTACCGAATAAACGCTGAGCTCGAGTGTTTTCCTAGTTGTTGGAAAACACTTTAAGGCGAAGCCCGAATATTCCCCGGTCACTGTTGGAAAAAGTGCAAATCAGCAGAAAAAAACCCAGAGAACGGATATCAAAGATGAAGCTGTCAGAATCCTGTGATTTAACAAGCGCACCGCTGCGTGTATCCCCCACAGTAAAACAGAGCGACAGCTACTGAATGAAAATAATGAAAGACATGAAGGTTTATGTGTCCGTTTTGTATGCACAGGGGCGCGCCGCGCTCACTCCTTCCACGTTGCTCTGACAGAGCGGTGTTTTCACACACTGTCCTCCGAAGAGTTTTTTATACGACGTATAATTGGGTCTATAAAAGTATATACACCTGAGCGTTACATGACATTGCATTTCTTGTAAATACCCTTGTTTTTAGTGGCGTCTAAAGATCACATTTTTTTCGCAACATTTCAAAACCAGTACAAAAAAAAAAATAATAATAGTGTAGTAATAAGAATTAAAAATACAGACGCCATTGCGAGGCTAGGTAAGATGCAATCGTAAACTCAGGAGTTCAAAGTTCGTCCCAAAAGAGAAGCTTGATTATTGATTACATGGAACATAAAAATGTTGGATTAAAAAGTTGTTGTCTTCACAATAAACACAATTTATGAACAGACGTGCTGAAACGCTCTGGTCTCACCAGTAAAGAACAATGACGACATCTGTGGAGTCAAACAAACTACATGAAGCTTTTCTAGTCTGAACTAAAGATGGTCCCACACATTGTATTCACTTTCTTTGACATCCATCCATCCATCCATCCATCCATCCATTCATCTGTCCATCCATCCATCATCTCCCCTTAATCCATCCATCCATCCGTCCATCCATCCATCCATCCATCCATCCATCCATCTCCCCTTTATCCATTCATCCGTCCATCCATCCATCCATCCATCCATCTCCCCTTCATCCATCTGTCCATCCATCCATCCATCCATCCATCCATCTCCCCTTTATCCATTCATCCGTCCATCCATCCATCTCCCCTTCATCCATCTGTCCATCCATCCATCCATCTCCCCTTCATCCATACATCCATCTCCCCTTCATCCATTCATCTGTCCATCTCCCCCTTCATCCATTCATCCATCCATCCATCCATCCATCCATCAATCCAACCAACAAACAATCATCTTTACAAACAACAAAAAAACA
>JARVGS010000835.1:6986784-6997692 GCA_031762315.1 Hypsolebias antenori | reverse complement strand
TATATATGTGTGTGTAAAGGCATTTTAAACCCTTCCCGCACTCTTACCATGTTCTGAATAATGTTTATAAACAGGCCTGTCACAATAACAAATTTTGCTGGGCTAGTAATTGTCCCAGAAATTACTGGAGAAACGATAAAATTGTATTGTTTTAAATTTGACAATAATTAGTAATTATTGTCTAATTTAAGAAGAAATGTTGGTTAATTTGTTTTGAGTGTAGTACCTTTTTTGACCACCGGATGGCAGTATAACCTTGAACCGAAGGATGGATAGTGAGGGAGAGAGCAGTGTGTCTCTAAGAAAAATGGGAAGGAGGCCTCTTGACGTGACATGGGTTGTCCCTCTTTGGTTCTCAAAATGGCGGACACACTGTGTGGTTTGAACTCTTTAGCATAGCATTTGTCACACAAAGCTTTTAATAAAAAAATTAAAATCAGTAAACAAGTTCTCAGCTTCTTTTTGCAGAGAAAAAACTTTTAACACGAAGGCACGAGTTTCAACTGTGAATTTTGGAGCTTCGAAAAGATGAAGATTTTTTCCCGAAGTCAGCCTGTTAGCTTAGCTCGTAGCTTAGCTTCTCAGCTTAGCCACTTTTAATGATCCAAAAACGCGATTTGGGATTGTTAAAACAGCTTATAAAGAGAAAAAAGAGAAAAGGAGGTGTCAGTGAAGAGCACCAGAGTTGAGCCGTGTCTTCAGTAGAAAGAGAGAAACACAAAGAAACGATAAATCCGATAAATGAAAATGAGGTTGATAATTTACTTTTATCATGCGATTAACTGATTTATTGTTTAATGCAACAAATCTATTTCTAAACTCTAAACGCTCTAAAAGAGAACAGAACGTCATGATTTCAGAGCGGAGCTCATGACATGCTACAGGAGGGAGCTTCTCCCTGCAGCTGTGGGCTGCACACAGGTGTAGCAGGTGCTAAATAATTTTAAATAATTTATTTTAAATAAAAATTGCATGCCAGCTAATTGTGTGTCATGGCCAATCTTATTTTGAAAAACCGCAAAAGAGCGAGTCCGCAAAAGTCGTCATATATAATGGCAGCCAGCTTGGAGTCTTCTTGGATGTGGCATCCCAATATTTGATGGTAACATGTCTAATGCCTACATGTAGCCATAGACCAAACTGGAAAATGGTACCTCACTTGTTTCTCAAGTTATCATGCTCACAACACAAACAGAGGATATTTCCAATTTTGCCTCTTCAACAGAGGACAATAAAAACATACAAGTTGCTCTGGTTCTACTGGACAGCTAAATAAAGTTGCAACGTCAACTGGAGTTTCTTCACAGTCCTCAACAGGATAGATGTTTCCCGCGTCTTCTAAAAGCTGAAGCACTGGAGAAACGTTTCCGTGTTAGGGTTTAACTGAGGGCTAATCTAACAGCTGTAAAACCTCTGCGCTTTACTGCCACTCTAAAAAGACACATTTAAATTTAAAGCAGGTGGTTCGGGAGTATCAAGCTGTCACTTGGTAGACTACAGTACGCTCCGTTAAGGCCGACAATCAGATCAACAGAACAGGAGCTGGAAGGAGAATGAGGACAATCTCTACGTGGGAAAGGGTTTGAACTGTAAGAATAGTCGCTTTGATTTGAGGCTCACATCTGTTGGAGCAACACTTGGATGGGAAACTGCACCGTCTACATCTGTTACTACGTATTCCTCAGAAGCCATGGAGACGGGGCTCAGAGAAAGACCAACAGTAGGAAAATTATTGTGGCTGTAAAGAAAGTATGTTGAAACAAACCCCAGACTTTCAGAGTAAATATCAGCGTACAGAGTTATAGTACTGAAACATACAGTCTTTCCACAGCTAGACCAAAAATGTCACATGTCTTGGTTTATACACTGAAGGTAACAAAGCAAAAAAAGCTGCATAATATATCTAATTTATTGTCATAAATGTGTGTGATATCAATATCTCAAAGGACTGACTGTACTGTAATGACCCACAAGGTATTATTGTGCAAATGTTTATAAAGCATTTCCGCTACTGAGATCCATTTTTCTTCTGTACGTTCCTTGGTATGTAACTCATTCCACAATTTTTTTGTTATTTTGACAATTTATACATCAAAACATTCAGCTCATTTGGGACACTCCTGCTATGCCTTTTGGTAGTTGCACAATTTCCCTTTCTTGAATATTTAGCTTTTTTGGCCATGCTTTTCTCTTTGAAAATGAATGGAGCTCTATTCATTTCTTTCAGCCACAGAGCTGTTTAAAACCCAATATTGCTGTTGAGACACTAATGTCCCAATATCACTATCAGTATATTGCTTCCTATGTCCCAATGCCAGGATCACTATATTAATTTTGGTGACCCAATACCAGTTTTGATATACATATACTAGTGTCCTGATATCAGTATTGGTTAATTGACACAGTTGTCCTGACACCAATATTACCATTCAGACACTGATGCCCCAACACCACTATTGGTATATTCAATTAAATAGACTTTATTGATCCCCAAGGGTAAATTTCATTTCAGTACATCCAGCCAAGACAACACACATGGGTGGGTGGTGGTGGTTGGGGGAACAAGATTTCTAGGACTGCAACCACAGGGAGCAGTGCGGCCTTTCATACAGAGATAAGAAAAGAAAAACATGAGGAAAGAAAGGTATACAAAAAAAAGTTCTCTCACACTGTGTCCTTGGACACAGGACACTGTGTGAAGAAGCAAAAAAAAAAAAAAAAAAAACCTACTGTATGTATATATCCATGTATACACCTATGTCCCAGTACCAGCATTAGTAAATCGATTTTGGTGTCCCAATACCAGTTTTGATTTACAGATAGATAGATACTGATGCCCTGATACGAATATTGATATACAAGTACTGGTGTCCTGATACCAGTATCTGTGTATTGGTACCTATGTCCCAATACCAGCATTAGTATATCAATATTTGGTGTCCCAATACCAGTTTTGCTTTACATATACTAGTGACCAGATACAAATATTGATATACAGATACCGGTGTCCTGATAACATTACTGTTATTTTGCTACCAATGTCTCGATACCTGCATCATTGATTTACAGATACTTGTGTCCTGACACCAGAATCGGTGTCGGGACAACACTAGCTGTAAATGTACATCTAGTAAATGTTTGAGTATTTTAATACTCAGAACACACATTCATACAGTATCACCTATCACCTTTGGGCGACAAACATAAACATAAAGACATGCAACGTCAAATATTTTATAAACTGTGTACACTGTGCTTGAGAGACAGATTGAATGAATGAAAATTGCAGCTTTCATGGGACATGGAGGGTGTTTGAAGTCTATTAGAAAATATTGGACTTGTATCATTACTATTTTATTTTTATTATTATTTTGTTCTGGAAAGTATTACCAGCTGTGAAATGTCAGGATGGTAGTGCAATGTTTTCACCCAGACCTAATTCAGACTGATGTAGCTAAGACAGTCTGCCATTAAGGCTAAAAAGCAGATGGAACAGGACAACAATGGGTAGTTTTTGACTCGAACATGCATAAAAGTTTTGTTCAACCTATAAATTATGGTTTATTCTGAGTATGAGCTATTGTCTTCTGTCTTTTGAACGTTCATTTGTCCCCATTTCAATCAATCGTATGGAATGGGTCTCAAATTCTGAATATGCATTGCAATACGCATATTTTCTTCAAAGGATTTTGGGTGGCCGGTTTAAATAGAATGGCGAGGGCCATCTTGGATTTTGACATGACAACAACGTTTTCAAGAGGGACCTTTCTTACACCTAGATACAACCACACACCAAAATGGAAGCCGATACTTTACTTATTTTTCAAGTTATCCAGCGTTTTCAACTCCCCTCTTCTGCGCCGCAACAGGGGGACAAGTCATTCTCCTTTACTGCAGTCCCGGTGTAATGCAAGAACACGCAAGCTATTATAAAGCAGACACCTTCCAGTTGGGTGACCAGGACTTTGAACCCCAGCTGTGCCATTTTTCAAAGTTGAAGCAAAATGCTGAAACCTCCACAGCCCTCAAACTATCTCTCAGTGTGTACTCATTTGTAAGTCGCTTTGGATGAAAGTGTCTGCCAAATAGTAAAATACAGAGTAATGTTCTGTAAACGACACAACAAAGTTCAATTTTTGAATAGAGAAAGGTTTTGCTGGCACAGACAAAAGACGAGCTATCTCAACTCCTTTGCATTTTCTTTGGTCTATTTTTTTTTTGCACAAGGAAGCAAATGCCTTCAGCTGTTTCCCCCTCCTCTTATGTTTGCTTGCTTCCAGGAAGCAGCGCGGAGCACGAGGAATGCGAAGCGACGGCTTAACTTTTGGGGTCAGTCATGATCTGAAACAAGAACAAAATATGAACCGTGCGGTCACGCACTGGTGGATTACCTAAACGGCTGAATAAAATTAGCTTTCTCCGGTCCGGTGGGCGCTCGGCTCCTGTGGCTGTCCCTCTCATTACCGCACTTATGTAGAACACTAACGGAAGCTTGCTTTTGCCGAGAACCCCTTCCGATCACTGCCAGCAAGCCCCATCGCCGTATAATATGACAGTCAGAGTTTATACCTCCACGTTGTAGGGCATATTAACCATTTGGGACAGAGTGCCATTGTGTAACCACTTTCATCTGCAATAACCTGAGGTATGACACCATCATATTTCATCCCCTCTGTGAATCTTAAGTGAATTTACCCACTTTTTTCCTTTTCTTCTTTTGACTCTTTGCCCAAACTCCTTCAACCATCACTCCTTTCTCCTTTCGTGTTTATCTCACTTTGTCTTCCCCTCGCTGCAGGGCCTCGACTCATCTGCAGTCTTGCCAGGAATGTAGATAGGATCACTCACAGATGTACAATAACTCGAGGGGAATAAATATGGTTTAATTGAGAGAAATGATGCAATATTGATCCCGGGGCCTATGAACCTTTGGCATCGATGGAGTGCACCGCCGAGGCTGTGACATTTAGAACGAGCGCAGGCGTGCATTTGAGAGTTAATGTGCGTGATATTAGGGAAAGGTGTCGCCGAGTGCTGTGCCGTGTGAGTTCTTCTGAGAAACTAAAATAACGTGTCTTCTGGAGCACACAGAGATTTCTGGCTCAAACAAATACACAAGTGTGAACGAGGTGTAGGAGGGTGATGTTGTCCTGCCAGAAGAATGACCACACGAGGGTCAGCCTTTGGGGTTGGACACATTTGCAGGTATACCATGCTATGTAGATTGTGGATGCACAGTTGGGATGTAAAAATTCACACTCAAAATATCAGTTTTGTCATTTGATAAAACATCCATCAGCAAGAATGTTTTTAAAGCAGGTGAAATCCAACAGAGGGATGTTGTTACCTGTAAAGAATAAACTTTCCTTTACAAATCTTCTGATATGTTGAGGGTTATGGAAAATTAAATGTTAAACATTATTTTATTTATCATTTTAATTAATTTACAAACTGAGCAGTCTTGAAGACGAAAATGAAAATGCAGTTTGGATTATTCATTTTAAAATTTATTTATGAGTCAAAACATGCCGCTTTAGTTTGAAACTAAAAAGCATTTCTATTAATCCATTTTAATTTGAAATATGAAACTTTCCTGCTTCCATACAGAAAAGCTTCATTTGCCCATCACTGTAACTAACATAAGAAGCTGTCATGGCAGCAGATAGATCATTTAGTCTCAACGGTAGTCACACAAGTGCACAACATTTGTTTGTGTACGATAAGATCCACAAGCGTGACACAAGTTTAACAAATGACTAAAGAGTTTTTTTTTTTTTTTTTAATGAACACATTTCAAAATGCACAAGTAGGAATATTCCTTACATGCACATTGTAAAATACACATGCACAAATCACCTGCCGCGGTCGGATCAACTTGCCTGTGAATGTGACTTTTGAGACTGTTTTACCGCTCCAGATTCACAAAGCTAATGCTGCGTTCAATGTTTGTGAAAAGCTGGGACATCTGAGTATCACCAGATTTGCAAGAAAAAGGCACATTTCCAATTTGGCGCAGTAAGTCAAGTTATTCTCATGGTCTCTATGGCTAAAATAAACATTAAAAATATTATTCTTCTTGTTAAAAAAAACTACCGGGGAAATATATTTTTACTGATAATTTTCTATATGAAGGATAACCTACTCCTTTTATGTGGAATGTATCACCTTTGTGAAATGAGTGGTAAAACATCTCAAAAGTTATACAGTATTCACAGGCAAGTTGATCCATGCGCAGCAGGTGATTAAAAAAAAAAGGTTTTAGACAATTAGTGTGCAATTAGAAATGTGTTCATTTGGAAAAAAAAAAGTTTATGCTTTTATAAAACTTGTGGTCCATTTGTGGACGCTGTGAAGATTCTCAGTTGTCCAGGTCATGGTACAAAAAAAAAAGGGGGTTAAAAAACAGAACTAGACTTCTAAGCTGAAGACATTTCATCAGTTTCCCAGATGGGCAGTGAAACATCTTCAGCTACAGAACAAAAGCCCAGTTGTTTTGTTTGTTACATCTGGACCTGCCATTCTGTTTGTTCATCCTGAGCCTGGTTCTACTGGAGGTTTCTTCCTGTTAAAAGGGAGTTTTTCCTTTCCACTGTTGCCTTTGCGCTTGCTCAGGATGGGAGACGGCGACAACGTGAAGATTCAACGCAATCTGCTGCCTTCCTTAGATGCAGAACATTTACTAATTGGCTTTTTATGCATGTGAATGTTTTTGTACAGCAGAGCCATGAGACGACTTGTGTTGTTTCTTGGCGCTACATAAATCAACTGAATTGAACTGAAACTTCTAATTCAACTGTGATTACCATTCAAAGTCAGGCTGTGGATGTAAAGGTACAATTTCCATGCTTTCTCAGAAAAACGCTGATACTCAGAGATGCCAACATTTTAATCCTAAATATTATTGCTGCATTTAAATTAAGATCAGACAAAGCCTTGTGTTTTTCAGGTCCGTGCTCCAAACTGGGAGCCATCCAGATGTAAAGGTTGGACCTGTGTCGAGACAAACAGTCTAACTGCCAAAGTCACAAAAGAGTTTCTTCTGCAGCCAAGTGGACTTTTGTTTGCCAAACACAACTAATTATAGCATTAATTGGTCCAACATGTTCACAATATTTATGAAGAGGATGAGAATAACTACTGTCAAATGGTAGGTCCGATCATTAGCTTTTTCCACCCTGGATGTAAAACAAGTGTAACTATCAGAAAATTCAAGACTCTTTGCTTGGCTTCTAAAGTCCACTCATGCAACAGTTTCTCCTACTCTTTAAAAAACAAACTAAAAACACTTTTGCACTGGACTCATTAATTAAGTGTATACAAAGTTTTTCCTTTTAAGACTAATTCATCGTTGCCCCCAAACTGATTTATACTAAAGAAAACATGGCAGTTGCATATAGATCCATTCTGTAGTCATATGGTAGCAATACATATACAGAAACTTGTTGTTCTTGGTGTTTCACTACTAGTACTGTTAATAACTCAACATTTTCAGCTTGTATCTCAACTGTGGATTTATTTTGGGGCGGTTCTGTTAGTTCTTGGACCAGAGGATGAAGGGAGTGGCCCATATTTGAAAGTCAACTTCTTGCTTTTCCTTGACATGTTTATTTTGGTCCCATTTTTTTTCTTTTTATTCTTTTTAAACAATGGATGATTGTGCTCCCTGTGATGAACAAGCGACCTGTCCATGGTGTACCCCACCTCTCACCCAGTGACTGCTGGTTATGGGCGCCAGTGAACACCCGCCACCCGAAAATGAAGAAGCGGGTAAAGATAATGGATGTATGGATAATTGTGTTTATTAGTCATTTAAACATTACAATCATCCAGACTCAATATGCCCTGCACTGGAGTCAGACTCCCCACCATCACAGCCGTCTACACCTCCAGATGCAGGAAGATGGCTACCTGCAAAATGAAGGACCCCTCTTACCCAGCACACACACTTTTTGCCCCGCTCCCCTCAGGAAGGAGGTTAAGGAGCATTAAGTGTAGAACCACAAGACTGAGGAACATCTACCCTGAAGCTGTTAGACTCATGAATATCTAACCAGAATAATCATTGTTTCATGTTGCTACTGATCTGTTTCATGTTGCTGTGTTCATTCGTGCTCATCTGCTCACACAGACTCATGTTTGTGCTGCTGTTCGGTGTATTGTTTTTATGCTACTAGTGCTTGGTGTATATTTAGTTTATGTTTTTCTTGGTTAGACCTTATTGCTGTTTTTCTTTTACATTTTATTGTTGAATGTAACTGGGATCCTGTGTACATAATTTTGTTCCACCACATGTACCACATGGGGTGCAAATGACAAATAAAAACCTTGAATGTTTGAATTCTGTGAGCCACTCCTAGACACAGACCATAACATTTGATGACTAATATTTCTGCACTTGGCAGCTCTGTGGCACAGTTGGTAGAGCTGCCACCTCTCAGTGAGAAGGTTGCCGGTTCAAATCCTGGCCTGGGACCGTTCTCTGTGAAGTTTGCATGTTCTCTACGTTTATGCGTGGGTTTTTCCCGGGTACTCTGGTTTCTTCCCACCGACCAAAAACATGCATGTTCAACTGATTGGTAACTAAATTGTCCCTAAGTGAGAGTGAAAGACTGAATGGTTTTATGCTTTGTTTGTCTCTATGTGTCCCTGTGATGGACTGGAGACCTGTCCAGGGTGTCCCCTACCTCTCGCATAGTGATATGATGGACATGGGCACAGTGACCCCCACAACCAGAAAAGGAAAAGGTGTAAAGATAATGGATGGATGTTTCTGCACTTTGTGCTAAAGTGGGGCTTTTCATTCTTTCAACCAACAGAGATGAATGTTTTAAATGTGCAAAACTAAATTACTTATGGGTTTGTGGGTGCACCTGCACCTGGATTTAGCAAGAATAGAAAAAAAAAGAAGTTGTGCATGAGTAAACTGCTTGTGCATAAGATAATAAAAAAACACAAATACTGTATTTAATTAATGATTGTGTTAAGTATTAAAAATCTCTTTAAAGGTGGCAACACATATTGCTGGTCTGTGTGTTACAACATATGTAATTATTTTAAACTGTCGGATCACATATTCCCAGCCATTTTGTCATGTTTTTATCTATTCATATATAAATAGTCCCGCACAGCTCGACCAGGCATTAAAGTGATAAATGTGTGCATTGTTTGTTTATATCTGTGCAAAGCGATTGGTTTGTTAAAAACCCGAGGTCTACAAGTAGTTTTGCTTGGCTAACCTTGTAACACGATTGCTTTCCTTACTGCACAACAATCCACATCCAATTGGAATGTTTTTTCATTCAGCCGCGGCAGCTTGTTTCCACTTCATTGTTAGGACAATGGGTCAAAGCTGTGTTGCAGATTAAACCGTGCAAATAAATAAGAAAAGGCGAGCGAGTGGGAGCTTGGTTTGGAGAAAATCAATGAGGTCAAACGAGGAAGAAACTGGCAACAGTGGGAGAGTGCACGAAGGGCAACGGCAAGACAGAAGTGGAAAGAGCTGTTGGTAATCAAGTGAGCCATCAGCTGCATGTAAAACCTTCAGGAATGGTTTCCCTTGAGGGAATGAATGTCCATGGGCACCGTGTGGGTTCATCTTCACTAAATTAAACCTGAATTAAGTTTTCCCATTGGCCTTGTATGGTAAAATTTCAAAAGTATTGTTTATGATTACTTATCTTATGCACAACCAAAAAATGCCATTCGTTCCACTTCAATGAGCTATTTGATAATTCCATTAAATTTGAAACAAACTATGCAACTTTTGTTGCAACTTCCCTGTTTTCTCTTACTTGTATGCTCCAAATAGCTGTTTCAACACACACACACAAAGAATAGCGCTAGAAGGATGTTGTTTCTGCCAAATCCATGGCCGTGGCATAAATTCAATATTGCAAAATTCTGTTTGTGGCTCAGAAACAATGAGACGGGGCTTATTAAGTAAAAATGGGGAAACAGTGAGAGTGGAAAAGCTCTTGCAATTGCATTAGGACTGGATCTGGGAGAGCTGGTGCAATAATGGCACAGAAGGTTGGGTCAGATTACACGAAAATGGTAAAAGGTTTAGTGGACAAGGGAGGCCCGGAGAGAGCAACACAGACTGACTGAGAGGCTAAATAACAATTATGAAAGATATTGGATGTGTTGAAAATGGAGCGAATGGGAAATGGAGGGTGAAACAAGGGAAGTTGTAAAAGTTGTTGTGTTAAGAACAAAGTAGAAACGTGCAAAAAAGAGGTATCAATTACTGTAGACAAACTTCAGGCTATTGCTAATATACCGTATGGTAATAAAGTCAGGAAAAGGTGAGTTTGTGCAATAAGTTTTCTTTTTCTATTTCTGGCCAAGAGTTTTCAAAAAAATGCATTACAGCAAGAAAAATTACAATCTCTTCCAAAAAAAAAATGGCTTTGGTGCTTCAGACCCTTAAGGCTTGTTGCTGTTTTCCTAGTAAATGACCATGTCTGACTGTGGATTCAATCACAGTGCAAGATATGAGATAAAGTAAAAGACAAATCACCATGTTTCAAAATGATTCTAAAACATTTGGGTCTTTGAAATTATAATTTTACAGTCGTATTATAACCCCAAAATAATTTATTACATTAGTTTTAACTTCTTTTATCCAACAATGTTCAGTCAGGTCAACTGGTTTATTTTTTCACTGAGACGTTTCGCCCTTCGTCCCAATATCTTCTTCAATCTGAGGAGACACCAACAAACTGAGTCCCACAAACGGCATACACACATAGTGTGGGAAAAAACAGTTTACTGGTGATAAGCAGTGTTGCCAGATCTCGCGACAGAAACAAGCGACCAGACCCATGAAAATAAGCCCAAAACAAGCCCAACTGGCAACCCACCATATTGTGAAAACAGAGGCAGTTTTTAAACAGTATAAACATACAT
>JARVGS010000835.1:6941176-6954571 GCA_031762315.1 Hypsolebias antenori | reverse complement strand
ATGATTCTTTCTGCCACCATTTTTGTGCTTCTTCTAACTTCTTTCTGCTAATTTAAGCCTATTTCGATCCTTTCAGCTATTCACGTTTCAGCTTTCTCTGCTAGTTTAGCTACTATTTAGCTGTTTTTATGCTACATTTAGCTTTTTCAGCTAACTCCACACATTTTTTGTACTAATTTAAAAATGTTTTCAGCGTACTTCAGCAAAAATGTGCTCTCTGTACTTTCTTCTGGTAAAAGATTCTTTCTGCTTTTTAAGCTACTTTTGAGCTGTTTTTTTTTTTATTCTAATTTCAACTTTTTTCAGATATTTTCCACATTTTTGTACTCATATAACCAGTCCAACAAAATTAAGTGTTCCTTTATGGTGTCAAGATATGAAAAGGATAAAAAGTGAAAAACGATGAAAGATTTAAATAACGGGTAAAATAATTGCTATTTACATGGTGAAATAAAAGGAACAGTCGTACAGCACAGTGTTCCTCATCTGTACATGGTTATTAGATATTGTACGTTGTTATTGCATATACATTTGCACTGTAGGCGCTACGCAGCATTAAATGCCCTGATGGCTGTGGGAGTCCGTTGTCCTGCCGTGGCACCGTGTTGTGTAGCCAGTTAGCTCAATAGCGAAGTCCAATATGCATGAGTTGAGCCAGGTTTCCGTGATCACGAGTAAACAGCTGTAGAGGCAGTGTCCTTACTATGTTCACCACAATGATTTGTAAGTGGAGGAAATTAGCCATACCAGCCTGCTCGCAGCCGATTCCTTTTTTAAAACGATTGTGTCGGCTGTTATAATTGTCCGCGCCCCCCAAAAAAGTAAAATAGGTTAAAGTCAACATACACCCGAACAGCCACACAAAACACTGACAGGGAAGAGCACCGGGCCGCTGCAACTATATGCACCGCCATCTTGTATAGGCATTCACGCTGCGTTTTAGCAGGCAATGCAAATTCTCTAGTTATTATTACTTCTGTTGATTTATGTTATTTCAGGAACCTTTGTGGGGTTTTCTTTCTTTACCAAAGAGGGACAAACAAAATTACCCACACCTGTAAGGAAAGTCAGATGATGAAAACCAGCTCGGAAAGACACAGTTGTGAGTTCTCTCACAAAAGACAAAAATATATATATATATTTTTAAAACCACAGTGAGACAAATATACAATAAACGGATATGAGATTACGTTAAAGAGATCACACAGCGACGGTGAGGTATCGCAGACAAAAACATCCAGTTTCACTGCACAACCAGTCAGACAGCTTTGGAACGCCACCGCCATAGCAGCTTACAAGCTTTGCAAGTTGGACCACAACAGCTGAGTCCTGAAGACAGCATGCAAAGCATGCACACACGTGACAGCATGCAAACATATGCAAACTCTCAGGGGCTTACGTAATAAAGCAGACGGCACTGAACGCCACCTGAACTTGACCTTACATCGCTTTGAAAGCACTAGAGCCCAAAAAAAGGGTTAAATGCTGCAATGTTTGTTAAACTTTTCAACCTATTTCAGAAAGCGATGTGTCCTTGCGGCTGTCACCACTAAGAGCTCAGGCCCATGATTGATAGCCGGCTTTGCATCACAACAACAAGCAGCGGTGTTTGCTCAGGGCAAATTGCCCTTGTCATTCTCCTTGGTCCATCCCTTCTTCCCCAATTCTCTAGCTCAGTCTTTGAACAGAGAGATGGTCCACTTGGCTGGATCTGTGGTTTCTGGATGGCTAGGACTCCCATGGGGTGGGATTAGCCTCACAGACTGACAGCTAAGCAAACACAAGCTGATCTTCCTGCTTCCAAAGGCTGCCTAGCAACAGGTATGTAGGAAAATGGGATGTAACACTCTGGATGTCAGAGCCAATTAGTGCTATAAAACGACACATGTAGTGTGTATATGTGGTCATTGTTGAGGACAATGAGTGTCCAAACATGTGAGCTGGCTGGTTGATTAATCACGATGTGGGTAAAGTAAAATGTTTTCCTCTCAGCCTTCTCGTAGTCAAAGGACATTTGCATAGAATGACGTTTAGAATTTTACATAACATTTTCCTTAATATATTCTTGATAGAAAAATGCAAACAAAGTCAAATGGCTCAGCCATTTTGTCAACAATAGACCCCCATCAGCAGTGAGTTTTTTAATGGATCCCAAAAGATAATTCAATTATGCCCTTTTTACTAGCATAATTACTTGTCTAGCTACTGTGTGGACTGGTAAAACCACTGCACCATCTCTACTGGTGCATTTGATATGCCCCTTTGTTCAATAAATGTGTCTAAAACTTGTTTTAGGGGCATGGTTCACCCTTGATGCTCCTGATGCAGTTCAGAGTCAGGGGAAGTTGGCACGTATCAGGAATCATATTTCCATCACCGCCTGATAAATGCCCGCGACAAATGCAAAGTCATTTGACGTAAAACTGAAAGCCAGAATCTAGTTCTTTCAGTTAAATACTTTCTTTGTTTGTCTAATGGAAACAACTGTGTATATCTTGTGCTACAGTGAAACCAACAAAATCAAAGCTGTGTTTTTACCTTTTATTTAGGGGTTTTGTACTTGTCAAATTAAAAGAGAGCATGTAATATTCTTGTATACTGAATAAATTAAAAAAAATATGGGATTTGAAGGAAAAGGGTTGTAAGCTCAGTCATCCAGGTGCATAACAACAACGAAGGTTAATCTGGACCAGTTTCTTTGAGAAATATTTTGTCCCCCACCCAGAGGACTTACTCAGTCTACGGCCTGTCAACCAGATCTGTCCCACAGGTAGTCTTCACTGCTGTGTTTCAAGCCAACCTCCTGTTAGAATCTCAGAAATAGGGTTTGAGCACATACAAAACACACCCATCTGATTTGACAAACCCATGCCATTTGAGGGTTTTGCCACATACTCTATGAACAGGGGTCTTTTTTTTTCCTGATGTTCTTTGACTTTTAGCAGAGACAGGCTTTATGGTGACTTTCTCAACAGAAAGAGTCATAAAATAGAGAGTAAAAGGACAGAGCAATGATTTCAAAGAGTGAAACAAGTGTCTGCTACGTTTCTTCCAGTCTCTTTTTCTCCCTGTGGTCGCCAAGCCAGATTGCAGCACCGAAGCATGTCGGCTCACTGTAAGGTGCTGTAACGACTTCCCGATTTCGCCTCAAATGATGTGAAAGTCATTGCCAAGCCATGTGCACCGGAGTGAGGCAAAAAAAATGACTGGCTCCTCTTCTCACTGTTAATCAAAGCTGGTGTGGCAGAGCGTTTCGCAGACGGAAGCCATACATAAAGATGTGCTTGTTCACCCCTCTCCCCACCCCCGCCTTGTTCTCCCAGCACCACCTCCCTCTGCCTCCCTTTCTGTCACCAGACCGTCAGACAAATGAATACTTCCCTGGCCATCCGCTCTTTCATCAGCGCTTTTCATCAGTGCCCATAAAGCAGTAGCCGGCACCTATCACTGGCAATCGCCTCTCAGCTGCCTGAGTGATGAGACAGAGGTGGCAGAGTTCTGTATGTGCTCTTATGGTACAACGGATGGTTCTGGGACTGGGGTTCACTCACACATCTCATTACACAACATACACAGACGCTTAAACCTGATGGTTTGTGATTATGATGAAAACATGTCTTGTTTGCAAGAGAATATCCAGTAAAATAAAATAATGTCAATCAGAAGGTGAGATAGATTCATGCAACACAGGTGAACAGATTTACAAGAAATTCCATTTTCTAGAAAGAAAAGGTGCTTTGGACTACTGAGGACTACTTCATGGTATTTATACACATTTGACGTAGTTTATTTCTTACATTGGAGTTACTGAAGCTATATGTAGTCCTTATATGACTTTTATCATATATTTTATCTCCTGTTTCAAAGTAGGCTTTTTCTTGCTTCAACATGGACTCTTAAGGGATGTAAGATTTGATTGCTCCTATGTTGACTAGCCAAAATAAAAGTGAATGCTCTTCCAGAACCTGCACAATTCAAAAAAGCTAAAGACAAAACAACAACAACAACAACAACAACAACAACTGGACTTTATTTGTAACAGGAGATGTTTTGCTCCTCAGACGAGGAGCTTTCTCAATTCGAAGAACAGAGAGTGTGGGATTCGAGTTATAAAGCTGAGCTAAGCCAAATACATGTATATTTCCCTATCAGTACTCACAATAGAGGCTTGTTAAGGTTGTTGAGTTGATTTACAGTGGAGCCACTCTGGTGACACGAATGACATTCCTGATAGGTGTAAAAATGGTTGGGCATTCTCAGGCCTGAAGCTGCATTATAAGATTTAGAAAGTTGAAATCTGAGACCTCCTCCTCTGTTTAAAGATGGTTTCTCTCTTTTTACATAAATGGCTTCCTCCCTCCCAAACCATCTGTTTTCTCTGTCCAAAATGAGAACAGTTTGGTCCTCAAAGTGTCCCTTATCCTTGAGGTGTAGGTGAACTGCTGAATCATGTCCTGAAGAGCTGGCTCTCCTGAGTTGAGCCATGCATCTGTGAAGTAGCTGTTTGGTGTCTCCAATATAGAGATTTGGCCATTCCTCGATGCACTGAACTGCATACACCACACCACTCAGTTTGTGTTTGGGTGTTTTGCCCTTAGGGTGGACCAGCCTCTGTCTTGAGAGTCCTGTTGGGTTGGAAATATACTGGGATGTTGTGTTTGGAAAAAAATTCTTCTGAGTTCTCGATACTCTAGCAAAATATGGGATGACACTGTTTTTCCATCTGTTGTTCTCTTTGTTGTCCAGTTGTTGTTTTTTTTGGTCTTTAACTTTTTTGATTTTACCATGTCCTGGATGACTGAGAATCTTCACCAGCGTAGAACCTGCGTTATTAAAACAGCATTCTCTTGCTGACGTAAAAGCCAGCATAGACAACATAGACATAACAATGCTTTCTTCTTTGAACCAGTGCAACACATAGACTGACCTCTTAAATGAACATTTTAGCTCTTTAAAACTAAAAAATGAGCATATCTGATCATTCATGAACCACCAATTGAGCCACCCTTAATCCCTCAAAGGTATGTGTTTTTTTTTTAATGAAGCCAACATTGTGGAATCAGAAAAGGCATAGAGTATAACTCAGTAGTGTTGACGTGGAGCACTACACATAAAACGAACACCTTCTGGAACATGCTGGAGTTTCTAAATCCTACAGATCTGGTTGCACTAACCCTCTCTCCTCACAACATAGAACTGTGAAGTCAGCTTTATTTTTACATATGTTGACCGTTACAACACTGCTACTACCTTGTTTAGCAGCTTATTGGTGTGTTGCTAGTAGGTTCAACCCACAATACCACACTGGTCCTTTCAGGAATAACAGCAAAACGTCCTGAAAGCATTTATGTCCTGGCTTGAAGTGTTGAAAGGGGCTTTTGACTTCTAGCTCTCCGTCTTGTTAGTATTTGCAGCACTTTTCAGAACTTTGCTTGAAAAGTTTAACCTAAGATCCACAACACAAGTTCCACTACAAGAGTGCAATACATACCAGTAGTTACTGTATGTCAAATACAGCATTCATTTTGGTCACACTGATGTTTGTTAACAATTGTTTTAACCCTTAGAAAGTCCTGAGAACTGTTTGGTCCAAAATCATCATGGAGCTTACTTACTTATATAGCGCTTTCCAGCCCCCTATGAGAGGCCCCAAAGCACTTTACAGCACCAGCCATCCGCCCATTCACACACACATTCATACACCGGTGGCGGTAGGCACCAGCCAGTCCCACCGGGAGCAACTCTGGGTTAAGTGTCTTGCCCAGGGACACAACGACACATGGTGTGGGAACTTGGGATTCGAACCTCCAGCCTTCCGATCGGGGGTCGGCTGCCACTACCACTGCACCACGGCCGCCCCAATGAGGCTGTAATAATCTCCTCTCTATAGGCAAGTAAAAGTTCTACAAATATATGTATGCATGTCCAAAAAGGAAACATGATGCAAGTTTTATTAATGTTGGATAAGTTTCAAAGTTAGAATTAAATCTTGCGAACACAAAACATGTTTTTTATTCCTAGCTATAAAGTGGATATTAAAGTGATTAAATGGCTGTAAACATCTGCTAGTTCATGGCATAAACCAACACAGACATGTTCCTGTTTTTAAATTTTACACCGCTTTATAATGTTGCTGTTTTTGTATTTTTCAATTCATGTGCCTTTTTTATGATTGTCTACTGTTGTACTGAAAAATATCTCCTGGAGGGTAAACTATATCTTGCCTGCAAGTATCAAGCTGCAAAATACTTCGTTTTCTACAACTGATTGTGGTTGGTCATTAATTACTATGAAGTTTAGCAACTTCTCAGTGAACATTCGAGCTCCGTGGCTTCAGTGGTGTGTTCGTCTCGTTCGGTCCAAGGTGGGCGGTCTGATTTCTGTCAGCCGTGCTCAGTCTGCCCCTCTTCCGAGACGGGCAGACTGAGCGGGGCAGACTGATGGCCGGGGTCGGGCTGCCTGCTTCAGGTTGAGCAAGAGGAGCGCACCGCTGAACCACGGAGCTCGAATGTCCAACGTAAAACTAACTTTACAGCAGTTTAATGTGGTGCTATGTTTGAGTAAGTTCGTTGTATTGTACGTCACAACGGAGCTGCCTCCTCTCAGTACAGCGGCTCTGCAGACATTGCACGTTGCTGTCTTGCTTTGTGGTGTTTCTAATGTAAAATACTTCCACACAGTGGACATGTTTTGAGGAAATGTTGGTTAGCCGTTAGCCACAGTGCTGCTCACTCAGCCCTCACATATTTACTCACATTGCAGCTGGCTGCAAACTATGAAATGGATTTCCTGAATGTGAGGCGGGTCTTCTTACTCTGGGCTCATGAGACACGCCTCCGTTCTGAAATCGTGCAGAGCAGCCGGCAGTGAATCACATGAGAAGACGTTTTAGCAAACACAGACATGCATCGTAGATTGGAAATCTCTGCAGGTTGGATCGGAAAAATCTGATACATAAATTATCCTAGTATCAGAGCCTGATACTGATACCAGATTAGCCCCATCCCTAACATTTATGCAAAGAGGTCAACAAAGGTGGTGAGTTATCCATAGACACTCCAGAAAGTTCCAAAGTTCTGATAATGTGGTATCGTGTCAATCAGCATCATGATTCTGTTAAGGCCACTGATGTCCTTGGGGGTGGGCGGAGTGCAGGCAGAATCTTCTAGTTACATATCCTCCAGGAGCAATTTGAGATAAGATGGCCTGTCCCAGGTCAGCGGGGAGGCCAAATTCAGTTAAACACCAAGGCTAGCAGCTTTACCATGGCTGAAACTGCTACCAATGTCTTCCTAATTTGTCGATATCCAAAGTGTCCACCGATGCCAAAAAAGCAGAAACTCTTATCATAAATCCAATAACATACACATCTTCTACGTCCTCCACGGACAGCACAGATAGGTACACTATCTTCCACTCCCCGCAGGAATCAATGACATACCCAGCTGCGAGAGTCCGTTCAGGGCATGAGGGCTCTCCAGCACCCTGTCTGGTGAAAAAGTATCAATTGCATTGAAGGGCCAGCTGACCAAATCCATAATAATTTTCAATTTGGAAAATGTGTAAAGAGTGACTCTGAGGTTGACAGGACAAGAGAGCAAAAAAGCAGGAGGAAGTGAGAGAGGGTAAGAGCGACCATCTTCATCGAGAGCGAAAACAGAATCTGATCTTGAGCGGATCAGAAGTTATCTTTTGGCAAAAGAAAGTTTATGTACAGCCGGACTATACCATAGCCTTTAGATGGGCTTAAAGACAAGTTAATATTAAAAGACCAAAGGCAAAATGCCCAAGAACATTCTTGAACGAATCAGGGGGCAGTTGGCTTCAAAATTAATGGTTCAACTTCATGTTAAGGTAAATAACAAGCAGAAACTGCTCTCACAGTTACCAGGGAGAATTAATATGCAAGATCCTTAAAAAAACTGCTGTTTCTACGCAGCTAAGTTCAGACAAAATGTGGTATTGATTCATTTTGCTTCCTCCTATATACTGCATTCTCAGCAGGCATTCTCCGCTGTTTGTTTTAAATCTAAATACCTCGGCAGGCAATACCTTTGTACTTTGCTGTAATTAAGAAATGCATCAATCTTAAAAAGCGTCCGACGGAAAGTCCCTTATTTTCCTGCAGCCTGCTTTCCTAATAAATATGTTTGGAACGATCAATAAAAAAAATAATGGTAGGAACAAGCTTGGCAGGTTGCCTTGGGCAGTGCTACATTTCCCCACTCTGCTCATGTTGTACACTGGAATGGGCCCTTTGGTTCTGTATGAAGACGTGCTGGAGAGAATATATGTGGGAGTGTTTCCGAGCTGATTTAAATTGTTGTCGGGGCAAAAACTTTCGACACCTGCCTGAGTCTAATCACTGGAGAAGAGCTGTGGAAGAAGTTGCATGAACAACTGAAATAAAGTTGAAAAACTGAAGTTACAATCAGGCAGATGTGTACACCAAGTCTGCAGTAATTATTCATGATTTGGTTGATTACACTTTGTTTTGTTCCTCATAATGAGGACTAAAAAAAAAGGGGGGAAAACAGCTGAGATAAATATAGACAATGAAGGATCTTGTGCCAAATGACACTGCAGCCTCACCAGTGGCTATATGAGACTTCTCTGCTGTGGATATTAAAAAATGCCAATTCTCCACACGCAACAAATAAAGTCCTCCCTCGCAATCCCCACTGTACTCGCAGAGTGAATTACTTTGCTCTTCCGTCTGTAAAAACTGGTCTTTTGAGTCCATTATTTCCATATTTTCCATAAGCAAGCCTGTCTGATACAGTCTTTTAATTAAGACTTTACAAGTTGTTTCCCAAGGACACATTATAACATCTTTGTTTAGCTTGGCAGATCACAGCTTACAGTTGTTCTTCCCGTTCTTCTTCTTCCTCTTCTTCTTCTTGTTGTTCTTCTACTTCTTCTTCCGTTTCTTCTCGTGCCGGGTCTGTCAAAAGCACTGTGCATATCTGGGATGGTGACCCTGAGGCGTTTGGTGGAGCCGGCAGGATCAGACTTCTCCAACATCCGAGTGGTGGTTTCATTGCTTGGGGTCTGGTCTACCAGACTGGTGCAGCGTTTCCTGGACCTGGTGAAGGAGAGGATGACAGCTGGAGAGAAGTTTCGCCTGCAGCTGTGATCCACAGGGAATTACCCGCCTGACCCAATGGACACTTTCCCGAAAATCCACCTAGATCCTAACTTTGCGAAAGACAGTGGTCCTTTGCTACGCAACACAGACCCAAAGATGGACTTGTGAACGGGTCCAAAAGTACTTCATAAGACTTCTGTTAAGATCCTGAACAAAAGAACTCTGCACAACAGAGCTGTCAGCGTGTGGGACCATCCAGTGGAGGACGCTTTACAAACCACCAACAAAAAAAAGACTGGCAATCTTCAATGGAGGATCCTTCATGGGACCATTGCAACAAACACTTTTTTGTCCGTCGTCAATCCTGAGGTTTTAAACGTGTCCTTTTTGCATGTTTTTACAGATTGTGTATGACTGACAGCTCTGTTTAATCCATTGGCGAGGATTTTTAGCCTTTTTGACACAGTTTTCATCAAATCTGTTTTTATTAATGGAGTACATTACAGCAAAGCCACAAAGTTTAAATCCCAAACTTTCAACTTTTTAGTGGCCGAAGCAAAAATGGCTGTTTACTTGTCTCGCAGGGACAGACTGCAGGCTGGACCCCAACTTGATGCCGTGGCTCTGTGGAAGTGCAGCGTCCAGGGTTGACTGGTGTTGGAGTTTTGCTTCCACAGAGACAATGGACACCTGGAGAACTTTGTGAAACTGTGGGGATTTAAGGTTTTATGTACTATTTCTGATCAGGGACAACTACAATACAACAAGCTCCTCATGTAAATATTTTATTGCAAGCTTGTCCTGATCACCTTTCTTTAACACTGCAGGGTCACTGGACTCAGCCTGACAGATATGGGGAATTCAGAGTAGAGCCGCTGCTCCTCTGCATCGAAGCAGTCAGTCGAGGTGGTTCATCTTATTAGGGTGATTCCTGGATGCCTCCCATTGGAGGTGTTTGGGTACATCCCATTGGGAAGAGGCCCTGGGGCAGACTGAGATCTCTCTGGGGTGATTGTGTATCTTCTGTGTCCTGGGAACACCTTTGGGAAAGCCAAGAGGAGCTGGAGCGTCTCGCTGGGGAGAGGAATGTCTGGGTTTCCCTCCTGGACCTGTTGCCTCCACTACCTGACTATAGACAAGTGGTGGAAGATGGAGAAGTTTAAAATTCAAGCGACATAAGAACAAATGCCTGCCAGTGACGAGGAACGGGCTTTTGGTTGACTCAAGGTCTTCTTTGAACCTCTTGAAGAGAATGTCACCTTCACAGCCCAATCAAAGAGTAATTAACTGAGCAATTAAAAAAAAAGTCCTTAAGTCTATTTTGAACCTTTATTTATTGGAGAAAACAAATCTGAAATAGCAATGTTATTTGAAAATCAACACCTGTGCTAAATGTCCTCATGGTCTTGGTTAACGATTCTTGTTTTAATTGGATGCAAATGCGTGACATTTAAATTAATTTGGAAGAATTTTAGATTTGATTTTTGTTTATTTATTTTTTTAATCAAACGTACCCCTCACTGGAACCCGATGTTTCAGCCGCCTACATCCATATTAGATTTGTTTACAGGCTTGTTATCATTAATCAAGAATTCATAGCCTTGAGAGGAGACGAGGGTAAAAAAACCACACACACACAAAAAAAAAAAACCCCATGAAGTTCCAACCAATTAATTTAAAGAGACGGCAGAAAGTTTCCAATCACATCCTAAAAATCGGCAGTGGTTTATTGGTTCGGCGTTCCTCTCAGCGCAGCTTAAACTTTGATTGCAGTAATTTATTGACCTGTGTGTTAGTGACCACTGCATAAAATCCATACTGCGCCTCAGGGCACGATTAACGTTGATGCAATAGTTACAAGGCACAGCCAAAGTGAGCGTGAGCAAACATGTTTCCTTCCAGATGTTGGTGATCGACTGTGTGGACTGTTTGCTGGTGCCGTGAATGATTTCAACCAATGTTTTGGGCTCTCTATTTGGTATTCAAACATCCTTTAGATTGGATGCTTTACGCAGCACAGCTTCAGTGAATTATTCATCAAAGCTCCCTTCAACATACCTCTGAGCAGGGAACAAATAAACACCTGGGCTTAAACACATCCATAAATAAGGATGGGGAGAATAAAAAGCTCTTCGATGGATTGTAGAAAAGCATTAAAGTGTTGAGGCGAACAGAGGGGGCCGGAATAAAACATGACACGTCTAAAGAAACAGCAGTCCTTCTGTATCCTACTGAACGGCTGATCTATTTATTTTATTTTCCAAAGAGAAGCTGATCAATGCACAGCTGCTCTGAAGCACCACCAAATGTGGCACGCTGACCTTTATTCGAATGTTATTCATTTATTTTTTTGGCAAAATGACTAACGCAGCCGGATGATTCATGTTGATCTATGCAGCGGTGGTTGAGCACTTAGCTTCTGTCTCACATTTTATCTCACTTATTCTGCTTCTTCAGTTTAACCCTTAATACTGTATACTAAAATATCCATGAAGATTGCAAATCCCAGAAAGTTACTTAAAGTGTCTCACAAAGCAGGATGTAGGACCGATATGGAAATTTTGGCTATCGCCAATACTATATTGGGAGGGGTAAGCAACCACTGATAAACGATATAATGGCTGAAAATATCTGTGCTTTCTCCACCCCCCCCAGAATCTCAGGAAACAGCGAGTGGGGTGGGGTTTATTTATTTAGCGCTGCTGTTAGCAATCATGAAGCTAAGCTAATCAGATCTTTAATTAGTCCAACCGCGCTGCCTTTTGTTCGAAGACAGTAATAAATTCATCACGCGAGTAGGTTACATAAATGAGGGGATAAATAAGTTCATAGTTAATATTTAGCATAAGTAAATTCATGCTAAGAACAGTTAAAATGTTTTGGGTTTGAATTCCAAACAAAGTGAGACTGCTAAAATTGTCATATTGTACGTGCAGTCTGAGGTAGTGAGTGCTCTCACCACAGAACAATCTTTGACTTATTATCTCCGGTAAAACAAGAGCTTCGGAAAACAAGGGAGAAAACAGCGCATATACACGCTAAATGTGCCCTGGGAAACTTTCGTCTTTTTACAAATTCATAAAAATATGTCTTTGGTAAAATTCAAAAGGCAAGCCTTGTCTGAGGTCTTTTTATTTTTTCGCTCCAGTTTAGCTCCATGTAGTCACGTGTTGTGAGGACAGCGTGCCCACACTAACGTTAGCTTGCTAACTTGAGAGCCACTTAGCCAATGACAAGCGGGTTGGAGTACTGAAGAGAATTTATTATTGTTGATTTATTTTTAACTTTACAGATCAGTTAAAATAAACTTACCATGGTCTGAAGAACCAGAACAGTCAAAATATTTAAGATTAGGGTTGTGCTAGGATGGCCATTGTCCAGCTTGGTCTTGGTTCTGCTCGGACTAGCGGTTCGTTTGTCAATCTGGTACGAACTAAACTAGCTTTCCCCAAACCAGGGTATTTTAAAATGCTATCTATAACAGTAAATATACTAATTATTCATAACTTTTCCACAGAACTCATGCTAATGGCATGCCATACTACTTGAGTGCCATCTAGTGGCTGAAAATGGTGTGGTCAATATTTTCAATGTCAGATTAATGAAAACTGTCATATCTCAACAAAAAATTGGTTTATAAATATGGGGAAAAAACAAATAAGTTGTTTTGGTATAGAAGTCATAAGGTATGTAAATTATGCAAAAAAAAAAAACAACTACAACTTATAGGCCGGAAAATACGGTAGATCTCAGTGGTGTGAAATCACCAAAAATCAAGCTGCAGTTCTTACTATAGTGCACAAACTGTCATAACGGCATATTTTCTGTGCAATGGAAAGGATTCAGTAAAAGCTGTGACTTTATACGAGTTTCATGTTTTAAATGTGCTGCAGCCACCGAGGGGAAATGTGTTACACAAATATGACGGGGAGACATTTATGCAAGCTTTAAGCCTTTGGGAAACCGAGATGGGTCCTGCAAAGCTACAGTGGAAGTCATTACCGCAGCAGCAGGGCTTATTTTTTGCTTTAAAAGCCACATTGTCATTCAGTGAGTGCCGTACACGATCGGGAAGGGTCCGGAGCCTGTATTTATTACCCTCTACGTTTAATTTACATGAAAAATGTCTTTAGGATTAAAAGACATTCATCACAAAAAAAAAAGCTTACCTATGAGGAAATCATTTTTTTTTTTAAAACTAACAGCCCTTTTTGCAAGAAGCCGCTCTGGTTGTGGTAATGACACATTAGTTAAACCTGAAGGACACTGCGCCTTTATTCTTTAAAAAAAAAAAAAAAAAATATATA
>JARVGS010000835.1:6913597-6924539 GCA_031762315.1 Hypsolebias antenori | reverse complement strand
AAATGAAGATGCTGAGGTTCTCCTTAGGAGTGACAAGGATGGATAAGATCAGGAATGAGGTCATCAGAGGTACAGCAAAGGTTGAACAGATGGCAGGTGCCCACATCTAGCATTCGCTGTGTGAGTAGGGCGGGGGACACTCTGGACAGGTCTCTTGTCCATCACAGGCCCATATAGAGACAAATGAGACAAACAACTATCTCTCTCTCAGCTACAATTTATTTATCAGTTATTTATATGCATGTTTTTAGTCTCTGGAAGGAAACCAGAGCACCTGGAAAAAACCCACGCATGCATGGAAAGAACATGCAAACTCCACCCAGAAAGAACCCTGACCGGGATTCAAACCAGTGATCTTCTTGCTGAGAGGTGGAAATTCTACCAACGGCACCATCATGCCACCCTCTCTTGTTTTCTATAGTTTTATATTCCAGTCCAGTGGTGTCGAACTACATTAACATTAGTTTAGCACCGTTTTTCATATCTCAACAGCTACGGCACAAAGCAAGCGCTTATTAGTAGAGTGAAGGCATTAATTATCCAACGTGCCATCGTATTTAGCAATCTCAGATGTATGGTGTGTCAGAGGAGTGTTTGTAAGCACGGTTAGCTCATTTATAGATATTTGACAAGATGTTTGGCAGATGCCTGCTGCAAAGGTGCCACTAAGGGTTGATTCGTTACATAGCATCTTTGTTGGTCATACACATTTTGCATAAGGTACATTTCAACTTACTGTAAAGGGTGAACACATTTGTGCTATTCTGTCAGAGAAAGCAATAATTTCACCAATCAGATGTTAGTAATTTGAGCTGGTAAGCTCTTCATCTTCCATTCATTCTCAGGGATTACCTTTCAAGCTTCTTTCTTCCTTCTTTTAAAGATCCAAATCAATATCAGCGTATACAGATCCACTAACCTTCACTGCCGTTTTGCACCATCCGGCCTAACGATTTTGTGCATTGCTACCAAAGCAACAAAGTCTTTGTTAATATTTGCTCAAAACACATCAGGGTTTAAACATTTTAAACACAATCAGCAAAGGCGGCATTTTGAAAGGCCATGGGCACACCATCATTGTCCATGGGATGTGCTCTACGTATTAAATATTATAAACTGGAGTTTTTTTCTTTTTACAGTAACAGACTGTAAAAACCATTTTAAATGTAGGTTACTATTAAAACTGTCTGAATTACCAGTCTAATGAAACTCAGGGTCGACTTATGATGCAGTAGGCAGCAAGAGAGCACCTGGAGGTGGTTTAAAGCATCTAAAGAGGTCCAAGTCTACAGAATGGCTTTATTTTAGATTTTATACATGATGATGGAAAGAAAACATTAAAAAAATGTTTTTGTGACAAAAGAAGCACAGACCTAATGCAACACAAGATATGTTTTAACCTAGTAAGGTTTTTTAAAATTAGACTTTTTGTTTCCGTTTACCTTGTGAAACGGATTTCCGCACTATAATTGAGGGTTATTTGTGCACCTAATAGGACAGATAAAAAACAAAGAGGCAGCTTTTAGCTTGAAATAGTCCAGCGTATCTTTCTTTGTTGTGCTAGAAATGTCAATTACAGGAGCGGAACCTTTGACCAGTCAACGGTCAAATGTCTCCGCCGTCTTTTGTTGTTGGGAATTGATGACTGAAGCAGCAGGACTAGACTTATAGGAAGGACCATGTTTTATTTTTGGGACCAGGCTACGTCCCCTTACATGACCTTTCTTTTAAAGCGTGAAATAATTAATTACATCTAAACCATCCTGTAAGGTTGCCACACCTGCTTCAATTACAGTTTCCCATTTAATGTTGAGTATTTCCTCACGTCAAGAAGACAACGTCCTCCAAACCCATTGAAACCAGCGATATGCCGATGTCTGATTTTGCTGAGGGATTTGAACACTGAATGTTTGTGTTTGGAACAGAGGTAGGTGATTTTTTATTTTGCTTGTCCAAGGCAGTGCAGCGTGACTGATCCCAGCAAGAGGATGGAGTAATGTTATCTATGACCAGACATAGTGGTGGAGCCACGGAATGGTCAATGATGGCTTTATCCACCACAGAGTACTGGTAATCTTCGGCTCCCCCAATCATTTGTGGAAACTACACTTTAAAGCAATATAAAAACTAGAAAGCATAGTGGATGACAAATTACCAGGGTGGCTGGTTTACATGGATATATGGAGGTGGCCATCTTTGGATTTTATTTTTTTACACCTAGGTGCAGCCACACACCAAACTGGATGTCAGTACCACACTTATGTTTTAGATGATTTAGTTCACAAGATGGATGGATAGACAGAGGGTTGTCCCCCGTTTTCATTCCATGATGGGGGACAACAAAAGCCAAACAAATTACAGTGTCCTAAATGTAAAATCAACCCATCCGTCCATCAATCCATTATATTTACCCGCTTATTCCTTTTTGGGGCGCGGTGGTCATTGGTGACAATATCCAGCAGTCGCTGTGCAAGAGGCAGGGGACACCCATGACAGGTCTCCAGTCCATCACAGGGACACAGAGACAAACGACTATCCACTCTCTCACTCACACTTAGGGACAATTTAGTCACCAATCAGCCTAACATGCATGTTTTTTTGTCTGTGGGAGGAAACCAGAGAACCCAAACATGTACAGGAGAACATGCAAACGCCACCCAGAAAGGTCCCGGACCGGGATTTGAACAGACAACCTTCTCGTTGAGAGGCAACAGCTCAACCAACTGAGCTACTGTGCCGCCTAAACATAAAATACGTTCCCATAATTAAAAGTGCACTAAAATGGTGAACCGCACATTTTTCATACCTTAAAACTCAACAGTCAGTGCTAGGTGCAACAAGTCTTAGAGCTCCAGAATGAGTCAACACATAATTGTCCATTTGACACACAGCTTGTGTTCAGCCGTTTAAAAATATTAATTGTAAACTGTGGATTTCTTACATGACAAAATGCCACTACTTCTGCTCCTTCTTCTAATAATAAGAATGCACCCACTATGGGGCAGCCAACAAGCTGCTCAAGCAATAGCAAGACTAGAAATAATCTCCAAGGAAGCCATAATACATGGAGCACTGCAACCAGGATGATTACACTGAGTAAAACTGCATGTAATTAGGAGCTTCAATTGGTAGACTTTGGTAATATTTGTGCATTATTTATACTTAATGCAAAAGAAAGTGGTCTAACTGATTGCTTACCTTATCACTTACTTAAGATAAGGTATTTTAAGCATACAAGACTGTGGTTTGTGTAATACTTATTTGGTGAATAACAAGACAAGATCATATCCACAGAAAAGCAGCTTGGGGTGTTAAAAACAGAATCCCCCATCCACTGCAAAAAACACCATGATTCAAAGATGGCAGCAAAACACCAGGGTATAGACTTTGCTAGAACGTGGACACAAAGCCATTTTGTAGGGTCTTGCTAATTAAATGAAATCTTCAAATACACACACACACAAAAAGAAACATACAGTTGTAACTTTTTACCCAGAAGGCCACAGTATTTCTACTTTAACCAGCATTGACGCCTTAAAATACCACCTAGACACAAATTAATCTCACCTTGTGAAAAACTGGCAAAGCCAACATTGTATACCTGTTGACAAGCTATTTTGCAGCAATGTGTAGCAATGGCCCGGACATTTATTACTTTTGACCTTGATTTGTGATCTTGACATTGGACCTGAGGTGATGAAATGTATATGTGACACTCCGTCTGGTAATGATGCACGTGTGTATGAAGTTTAGTTAAATTATCTTGAGCAGATCGGAATATATGAACAGTACAAGTGAAAGCGTAGTGACATAAGTACGTATGGAGGCTATACCGTAATATGTCATCTTCTACGGGTGTATAAAATGCCAACATGCCATCAAAAACACAAGAAGAGACAAACAAACAAACAGTAGAAGAGCTAAGAGGGACTTTCCTCTGCGCTCCACCTATAAATATTTGATGATAGCTATTCAAATTGGAGACATGCGGTTGAAACCGCCTTTGGCTGAACATCAAAAAGCATGTACACCCAAACTTCTGGAAAAACTACAGGCTGTAGTGACATACAGTAACCAAGTAACCAGTGCTGGTAGAGAACACCACGCTTTGCACATGCCTCACACTCTGATTTTTTTCCTTTATTTCCCTGCATCGCCCACTTCCTCCCCTGCTGTAAGCTCTGCAATCACGTCTCCTGTGTGCTGCTCCTTTGATGGCACCGGCAGGTGGAAACCTACCGAGCTGCTGAGTGTGCACTACAGTACACAAACACCGCCGCTGCCGGACCGATCAGAGTGCATGCAGGGGTGAGTCGACTCACCGGGGCTGGGTGGTGATGGCGGGGGAACGCTAAACAAACCGCCTGCCAAACGACGGTGGGACGAGGGGGAAACACTTTCATGGAGCTGGACACGATGCAGAGCTAACTACCGTACGGTAAAAAAAGCACTTCTATAACGTTCCAGAAGAATAGGGTTATTTCACTTTCTATTTAACGGTTTGCAAAATCCTTCAGCTAGCACGTTATCTAATTAAAGCTGCGTATAAATAAAAAAGCTAAAAATATATCCACCTCATCAACCTAAACCCAACAGTGTCGAGTGATTAATCTCCACTGTAATAAACCCAATTATGCCATAAATGCAATTTACATTTTGACGCGTGCTGTGGTTGGTGGAGGAGCAGAAATTCATAAAACAAACAGCGTTCTCATTAAAAAAAGGAATTTGAGACACAATTTGTTTCCAACCTCTAGCCTATTAAAAAGAAAATCCATTAGGTATAAAAAGGTTTGCTACATTTAGATTGTAAGAAGAGTTTCTGGACATTTTTAAAGATGTCATTTCATGCTAATCTGGTTTACAGAGGTAAAAATGTGACTTGTAGCCCCCCAAAAAATAAAAAAAGCATAAAATGAGATTATTAACCCACATATTGTTCTTTAACTTGATGACCATTGATGTTTCTTAGAGGAAAAAAAAAATACTGCTTCAAAATATTGTTATTTTTTTGGTTTCCACGACATACAGTACTAGTCAATGTATTAGAGCTACCTCAACCTGAAATACAAAATATCAAATACTGTATATATATTTCTATTAACTAACTCCTTGATTGCTGTTGGTAATAAAATAAAAAAAATAAAAAAAATCCACTTTTTTAATTGACAAAATATTCAAGTTCAAGTAGGTTTTATTGTCATTTCACCACATGTGGTACATGTGTACATTCATTTTTTTTTTAATGAATGAATAAATAAATAAATACAAAGGAATTTACTCCATCAGTACACAATTTTTTTTTTTCATGTTTATTTATTTATTTTAAACATTTTATTTCTAGTCTGGAGTTAGTGAAGACCCTCCAGCCTTTCTAGCCATAAAAAGAGTCCTTGCTTTTGGTCAAACTTACTCGTGTTGATTGAGTATGGAAGTTTTTGAATTATCATCATCATCAACATCATTAGTAGTAGTAGTAGTAGTGGTAGCGGTTATATATATATATATATATATATATATATATATATATATAAAGAATTACAATTTGATTAGTGCAGGGACAGTCTACATATCGCTGCACAGTTTTTCTACAGTTTATGAAAGACTCACTATGAATGCATAAGGTTTTACCATTTTACCAGGAAAATATGACATTTTTCTTTATTAAATTTCAGGTACAAACTGGTCAACTCCTTGGTGCTTTATTTAAAAAAAGTCCACAGATTTTATGATGCAGATCATTTGAAAATGGCCAAAATCAGCAGAGTTCACCATCCAACTGATCAGTGCTCTAATCTACACCAGGAGATTTAAGCCAGTAATCAAATATTTTCAAGAATGCTTATCATATGAGATTATAAACTCACATATTGTTTAACTTGATGACCATGAATCGATTTGGAGCAATGGCTTTTTTCAGGGTCAAAATATTGGCGCTCTTAATATCGACATGTTTGTTACATTTTTATTTGAATACATTAAAAATTTCAGCTTACATTTAGATTTATCTTCAGTTACTCGTTGTGGTATTTGTGCGTTTATAATTAAATCGGCATAATGTGTAATGAAATGCGCTGCCTAAATAAAACTGCTGTCCCAATTGTGACTCTCGCCCATTTCCATGGCAACCAGATGTTTGAATGGCAGCCCTAATTAATCCACCGGAGTGCCACGGCAGTGAGATGAGGGGTGAGAACAGCACACAGGAGGATCTGAGGATTGTGAGGATGTGAAGATCATAGTGGCAAGCCGAGGGTGCGACTTCACCGCAGCCACAATATTAAAATAAACAGAAATTAAAACCCTCCGAGTGTGAACTTTCATCAATTTCACTGCAATGGCATCCAAATAAAAATATACATTCACGGTCGACTGGTACACGAGTGTCCAATCCTGGTCCTCGAGGGCCTCTATCCTCCAACACACCTGATTCAATGGTTAAATCACCTCGTCATGCTCTGCACAAGCCTGTTAATCGCCCACTGATTCAAATCAGGTGTGCTGGCGCAGAGAAAAATGTAAAACATGCAGGGTAGTGGCCCTCAAGGACCAGGATTAGACAACCCTGGCCTAGCATTACCAGGCGGGTTGCATTTTGCCAGATAGCACATTCTTAGCTACTTAAGTCAATTGTGTGAACATCTGCAAATAACTAATCTGCTTTCGGGGTTTAGAGCTCACCACAGCACTGAATCTGCATTGGTGAAAGTTACTAATGATATTCTCATGGCCTCTGACAATGGACAGATGTCTACACTGGTCTAGTTAGACCTCAGTGCTGCAGTTGATACAGTTGATCACAATATTCTACTACAGGAACTTGAATATGATATTGGGATTACATGAATGGCTTTAAATTGTTTAAATCATATTTATCTGATAAGATTCCAATTTGTAAATGTAAATAATGAATCTTCATCATACACCAAAGTTAGTCATGGAGTTCCTCAGGGTTCATTGCTTGGACCAGTACTCTTTACTATATATATGCTTCCTTTAGGTAATGTTATTAAACAGCATGGGATAAATTTTCATTGTTATGCTGATGATACAGTTTTATTTGTCCATGAAACCCAGTGATAATAATGGTCGAAGTAGATGGCCGCCTGTCCTGAGCCTGGTTCTGCTGGAGGTTTCGTCCTCATGGAGTTTTTTTCTTTCCACTGTTACCTTCATGCTTGCTCAGAATGAGATTTTGCAGTCAAGTTAGACTCAAAGCAGTCTGCTCTTCAGATAAATAATGTTATTAATTTACTTTTTATGTATATGAATGTTTCTGTTCATGTACTAGCGAGAATTTAAGGCAAACATGGAAATTTACGAGTTCAGCCTGACCCAAACAATGTGATTTCTGTATCTGGACCTGGCCTTGGAAGGAGGACTATATCAATTTCTCCTTGGGTGTTATAGAAACAAAGCTGCTCTGTCCTCCCTCCCCACCCCCTCCCTTCCCCAAGGTCATGGACCTGTGAACAGAACTCACCCGAGCTGGCTGATAAACAAACACCTCTTATCAGGACTATGGCTAAGGGGGGTCTCTGGACTGTGCTGTGCTACGACCCTTCCTAAAACTCAATGCCTCCACTGGCCTCCCTGGCACAACAACCTAGGAGATGCGAAGGGGCCAAGGGCTGCATCACTCACCTGGCAGCTGTGCTGGGACCCCCACCCCCTACCCACTCCACACACATATGTATTATGTCAATTTATGTCACTTCGCTGTGGTAGATTTTTTTTATGCCTCAGACCATGACCTGTCAAGGACACGGTGTGAGAGATCTTTTTTATACCTTTCTCCTCATGTTTTTTCCACCTTTTCTTATCTAAGCAACAGGGGCAGAGCAGCTTAGAAGCTGCAGCCCCCTGTACACTTCTGTCCATCTGCAGGACAACTGTACGGAAAGTAATTTTGTTGTACTACTGTGCAAAGATAATAAAAGCATTCTGATTCGGATTCTGTTTAGTGGCCTGAGATGACTTCTGTTGTGACATGGCACTATATAAATTAACTGAGTTGAATTTACTACACCAAAAACTGGCTTAAAATCTAAAAAACTGACCAAGTTATAGCCATTTTTGTGTTGGTTTTGGTAAATTACGTACAGTGGTCATCTTGAATTGGGTTGACTCCGTAAGGTATCTGTTGTAGATCTACATCCAATAATTACTTTGAGAGTTTAAATCTGATCCGTGCACTAAAATGACAAATACCCATTATAGCCATTTCACCTTTGGTAAAGAGCAATAATGAAATTTAACAGCCAACTCGGAGTCCTAACAGTTAAAAAAAAAAAAAAAAAAAAAAACTTACTTCTATGATAGAATATATTTGATCATGACAAGCCTAATTATTATAAATAAGTACACTCTTTATTGGGAGGACTATCAAATGATAAAAAAGGTGCAATAATTACTAAACCTCATCAAACACCTGCTGATTACATGGTGTATCAAATTCTCAAGAAGAAAAGAATTACTTTGAAAATCCACTCGGTGCCTCATCATCTTTTCCACTGGCACCTTGGCTAAATTAATTATCGCTCACCAATTAAAGGACAAATCATATTCCAATCTCCTTCATATGCTAATGACTCGACTCGGGGATGAAGGATGAAACCAGTGAAGGCTGCTGAACGGCGCCAACGGTAAATGTACTTGAACTGTCTCGATATCTCCCCTTAAACGTCCCTGTTTGTTAACATGTAAAAACCATTGGCACGAGCAGTTTCTCCATTCACCCCTGGTGTTAACATCTGAGCAGAGTCTGAAAATAGACCCAGTAATGATTTGTGACAACAACAACAGTAATTATCTCCATCATCGCCACATTATCAAATCTTAGTGTGCGAATCTCGGGAGCAGATTTGACTCTTGAGAAACTATTAGAAAGTGAAAGATGACTTGATTGTAAGGGTCCAATTTAGGTGTTTGGAGGCATTTAGTCGTGAGCTTATGTTAGCTTTATGACCCAGTTAAAATGTGTCCGATTTATGTTTAAAATTTCCTGAAGATCTTCGAAAAACATAGTAGTAATGAGCTCTTGTGATGTTGTCATTGCTCTTCCAAAAGGACGTTCGTGGAAAGATAGAAAAGGATCGATAGCCAAGACCAGTTTTACTGATTTTTGTGCTGTTTTACTTTTCCATCAGATGACTCTGGGTGATGAGATAACATTTTTTTCAATGCATGTTTTGAAGCACTATTGTCTATAAGGCCTCTTTCACCCTGGACATCATTGCTATAATTGCCTCAACCTATATAACCTAATGGTTATGTAAAAGAACACGGTGGTGACAAGTGAATAATGCTAGGCTCTGTGTTGCACCAGATTATTGCAAACTATCATTGAATTTTTCTCCTCCACATGTGACAATTTATTCAGGACAGTGCTATACAGACTAGTCTCACTGAGTCACCATAACATACTAGAGCAGACAGGAGCTTCTGACCATCGGAACACACAACTTTAACAGTTTTGTTAATGATCTTTGACTAATCCCGCTGGAAACCCCCCAGAACACTGTAGGCTGATGACCCTACCTGGCTGGGCAAACATGCTCACATACCACATCAAGTTCGCAAACGCAAGCGGGGTGAGTGTGGAGGGCTATGAGCAAAGCATCAACCCACATTTCAGAGGACCTCACCTGTATGACCAACTGTTCCAAGCGGGTCAAGAAGACTCACTCAAAGAACAATTAGACACAAGGACAGTTCGTTAGGCAGGGAGCTCGGTTCTGTTGACAGGGCGGGGCATCCTTCTTGGATAATTGTAGGGGAAACATTGCAATATCTTTCTTCAGAGATCCTATTAAACTCCAGCTACCACCACATTCTGCCTCTGTTATCGAGAGCATCCAAACCAACTGTATTATCAACTGTATCGTATGGAAACCGCTCTGTCTTGGACCAGAAGTGGTTGCAAAAAGTGGTGAAAACTGCCCGAGTGGAGCCTTACTCGATGCCATTGAAGACATCTACAGGAAGGACAGTCTCAGAAGAGCAATAAACATAAGAAAGTACTCCTGCTGCATAGTGCACAGACTTCATCATTATGCCCTACGCGAGGTGCTACAGAAGCCTTCGGATCAAAATCACAAGATTCAAGAACAGCTGTTCACCTGCTGAATGCTGGACTGAACTCATTCCAAACACTCTGCCACCAATGACATGGACTTTTATTGATTTTATAATTTTTTTTTAATGATTTCCAGGTCTCTCTTGTAAATGAGTCCTCGAGGCTCAATGAGATTAACCTGCTTAAATAAAGGTTGAATGAACTTTAAAATGCTTTCCATTTTAAATCCACTTATCCAAATGTATGTAATAGTCCCTCACTTATCGCGGGGGTTATGTTCCAGACACCCCTGCGATAGGTGAAAATCTGCCAAGTAGGGAATTGTATTTATTTTAGTATTTAAATTTATATTAAGGCTTTATAAACCCCACACTCTTGCAATGCTCTTAACAATGTTCTAAACTCTATAAGCGCTCTAAAAAAAAAAGGCACAGCAAAAGAGAGCAGATAGACTGATGCTACCATTTATGAGCCAATCAGCACCCAGGTGCAGAATGGCCAGTGGGAGCATTGGGAAATTTCCCAGTCCGGGAAATGATATACAGGTAGTCCTTGGGTTACGACGGTCTCGTCTTACAATGTTTCGTAGTTACGATGGCATCTCCCTTATTCAAGTTACGCAGTTACGCCGGTTTTACATTGTTTTTACATCGGTTTTATGACAGTTTTACGACGTTAAACGTCGTAACGCGGCAGCGCAGCGGCGGAAGAATACAGTTACGTGGTGCAGCGGCAGAGGAATACGTACTGTACGGAGGAGGACGGCGCCACTAGCATCCCGGTAGGTCATTAGCTCTTCATTAGCCCTTCATTATGGCTCCCAAAACACAAGGAGGACTCTTCTGATGGCAGTGCATCGAGGAA
>JARVGS010000835.1:6828550-6844225 GCA_031762315.1 Hypsolebias antenori | reverse complement strand
CACACCCGTTCTTAAGTCCGAGTTGCTGTAAGTCGAGGGCGCCTTAAGTCGAGGACTACCTGTATATATATATGATGGCAGCCATCTTGGATTTTGACGTGGCAACCCAGTTTTTGAAAGTGACCATTTTAACACCTAAATTAAGCCACAGACCAAAATGGAAGTTAGAACTTCACTTTTTTAAATTTTTATTTTTTAAACTATCCAGCTCACAACACAGACAGATGTTATTTCCAATCTCCCTCTCCGCTCTGCGATGAAGGACAATAAAACTCTAGTATACATGTAACATTCATTCGATGAAGGAGGACGGTAACTCTTACTTTCCATCTTTTACCTCAGCTTTCCCTCTGCTCAGTTTTTATTACTGAATTACTCTGTACTGTCTTTCATCTCATGCTTTGCTTTTCCATGGTAAGGAATGGCTTATTGGCCTCGAGCAGGAAATAAAAAATAATATGACAAATAAAATGATACAACAAAGTCTCACAGAGTAGGCTCTGTGGGCTACTAACTCCTTTAGCTGGAGATTGGCTTCATTAGAAATCTACAGGGGAGGTCTTTCAACACCCAAAGGGATCCAGACAATGCTATTTACAGACATACTGCTGGAGAGAAAAACCCTTAAAATGGCAGATTTATTCACAGCTAAAGGTAGAGACGAACTGCGGATCTTCAGGTTTGCAAACACATACCTTAAAACACAGGAATAGTAGCCCACATCGTCCAGCTCGGCAGGTCGGAACCAAATAGCGTCTTCTTCTTTGCTCATCCTCGCGCCGTCGAAGCTGATGGGCTCCTCGAAATCCCCGTGCCCGGCACTTTTGTACCACATCAGGCTAAGTCCTGTGCTTTGCGCATGGCTGTAGTTGGCCCGGATAAATCCGTAGAATAAAGCGCACTTGATGCGGACGGGCTCCCCCAGAAGCACTTTGTATTTCAGGTAGTCCACGGACCAGTCTGTGCAGCCTTCCACTATAAAAAACAAAGAGATGGAAAACGGAACGTTAGTCAGGATGGTTGCAACATTCGTTCACGTTTTTGACAGTAGAAAAGTTGTTTACTCGTGACATGGTTGAGCAAATGAAGTAAACAAATGGGCATTAAGCTAATGGCTGTACAGGGATATTCAACTGAATTACTCAGGGGGCCACAGTTACTGAAAAAGAGCTCAGGGGTCGAACATCTAAAAAGTTATTCTCATTAACTAAATCCGTTTAATGGTTTAAAATCTAGTTTTATTAAAAACTGAACCCACTGGTGGGCCGAACTGAGCTCACCTGTGGGCCCGATTTGGCCCACGGGCCTCCACTTGGTGGTACAGCCAATTCACCCACTTTCTTTTAGTGTCGTAAAAATAAACTCACCGTGTCAAATGTCACACCAATAAGTCACACAATCACTATATGACACTTTATTTTTATCAAAGTAAATAAGTAAATAAATTAAAACGAGCAATTGACTGTCAATCAAAAAGAGTTATTTTGAACCGTGAACAATAAACTTTGACGTCTTTTTTCCACTCTGAAGCTATGGAGGTCAACTTTTAATGGCTGACGCACAAAGTTCAAAATTATATAAATAAATAAAATTATTGGCATCTTTCCATCAACACATCCTAAAACTAATCAGTAAATAAATAAATAAAATCTTAAAGAAACTGCTTTTCCTGCAAAAATGCAGTGTGAATGGTTATTGCAGAAGAACTTGATGAAAACAGCTGAAATTAGCTAAAAATAAGCTGAAATGTTGAAATGAAAGAAAAAGACTAAATTAGCATAAGAAAGCAGAATTAACACATTTGTTTAGTTATAAACAAGCCGAAATAAAGAAACGAGATTAAAAAAAAAAGGCTGAAATAAGAACAAAAAAAAGGTAAAAAGTAGCTGAAAAGGCAGAAAGAATCTTAAATTACCAGAAGAAAGTGTAAAGAGTTGAAATGAATAAAAAATTGTGGAATTAGTTTAAAAATCTTAATTGAGCAAAAAAACAGCTAAACAGTAGCTGAAAAGGCAGAAAATACTAAAACAAACAGAACAAAGCTGAAAAGAACAGAAATAAGTTAATCAATCTGAAAGTAGCCAAAATTACCACAAAAACATAAATGTATCAAAATAGCTGAAATTAGCTAAAAAGTTAGCTGAAAAGGCAGAACAAGCTTAAATTAGCAGAAGAAAGAGAAAAAGAAAGTTTGCCCAATTGGGCTGAAAGAATCAGAAATGAGCTTGAAAAATGTGGAATTCGCTGAAAAATAATTAATTTAGCACAAAACGGCTAAAAGGGTACCTGAAATAGCAGAAAAAGCTGAAACTATTAGAAAAAAAAAAAGGAGTAGAAAGTTGCTGAAAGAAGTTAATAAGGCTGAAAGTAGCAGATAATACCACAAAAACCTTGAATTTATCTGAAAACAGCTAAAATTAGCTGAAAAGGTAGAGGAAAATGTACAACAAGCTTAAATTACCACAGGAAAGTAGAGAGAACACAGATTTGCCCATTTAGTTGGAAAGAAACAGAAATTAGCAACAAAAAAAAAAAAAGTGGGAATTTTCTGAAAAAGACTGAAATTAGCAAATGAGCTAAAAAAGCAGAAAGAAGCTTAAATTACCAAGCGGAAGTGGAGAGAGTACATTTTTGTAGAATTATTCTGAAAAATGTTTAAAGGAGTGCCAAAAATGAAGAATTAGCTGAAAAATCTTAAAGTAGTATAAAAACAGCTAAATATTAGCTGAAAAAACTGAAAATAGTGGAAATAAACTGCAAGGTGCATAAGAAGATGAAATTAGCAGAAAGAATTTAGAAGAAGCACAAAACTGTTCACAGAAAGTATCTAAAAGGAGCACAAAACAGCTGAAATTAGCTGAAAACAGCTGAAATTAGCAGAAATAATTTAGAAGCACAAAAAATTATCTCAGAAAATATCTGAAAGGAGCATAAAACAGCTGAAATTAGCTGAAAACAGCTGAAATTAGCAGAAAGAATTTAGAAGAAGCACAAAAATGTTCACAGAGAGCCACTGAAAAGAGCAAAAAACAGCTGAAATTAGCTGAAAACAGCTGAAAAACAGCTAAAATCCACTGAAACAGCTGAAATAAGCTGAAAACAGCTAAAAACAGCACTAGTTAGCTGAAAGTAGCTGATTACTGTATTTTCTTGTTGCAGCAAACAATTTCTTATAGCAAAGCCTAAAAAATTTTTCAATATTATTTTGTCTGAATTTGTCCAACGTTCTCAGAACTTCAGTAATTTAACGACACTCATGTTCTTAAGGGGACCTGACCACACTGAAATCCATTATAAATACAACTTTAATCCCATTTTTATCATATAGGTAAATTAAAAGCTATAAATGATCAGTAAAAACTGCTACATGGTTCAAATAATGAATATATAACATGTATTATTTATCCGATGAGATTAAAAGCAGGTTTATAGAAGGTTGGGCCTTTTGGATTTTTATTTTTTTATTTTTTTTACACTTAAAACTTGAAAATAATGTGATAAATTATTGCAAATTATCATATTTCTAACTAAAAGTGATAAATTATTAGATTATTAGATGAATCTGGGATTGATAAACATAATTTAGGACTAGTTCAAGTTATTATTTAGCTTGAAGCTAGCGTTTTAGCCTCTAGCTTCCCACTGAGTTCTGTGTGGGCACACTTGAACTGTTTTCCAGAAGTGGTACTTTTTGTGTTGATTGTTTCAGGCTTGTCAAATAAATTTAAACTCATTAACATTATTAGACTTAACTTATCGGTTCTGGCCGCAGACGGTTCAACCGTTGTTTAAACTCAATTAAACTGACGCTCAAAATGTTGATCAGACAACAGAATCGCTTCATTATGAAATACTTTCATACAACTGTGATAAATTTAAATATTTATACCATTCAACACATACTTAAGTAGCAACAGCCAACCATTAAATCACCTAAATTTGTGTCATCCAAATTGATTTCTAGTCAATATATTTAAAAATAACTGCCTCTTTTGGGAGTAAACACACAAATAAAATTTAAATAAATGTAATTTTGCTCAACTTATAACTAATATTTTCTCAAATACTTGATTTTTGGAATAAGTTTCACCCAATTAAAAAAAAAAAAATTAATAAAGCCAATCACGCATGCTGCCAGTAGACTGACGCACATCTGCATAGGAGGTGATCGCCATGGCAACGGCACCTACTGAGGATGATTTACGCCGGGGGATCGGATTGATGCATGTACTCAGAATAAAATATTAAAAATTCAGCACCACGTCCTGCAGGAATCAAACGTGCACGTCCATGTAGAGGTTCATCATAGGAATTAAAAGACTTGGCGGTAAATCGATTATTTTATTGCAAATATAACTTTTGTATGGAAAGATAAAGGAGAGCAGCTGCCTCGTGGTGCAGCCAGGAGAAGTTAAATCAGCTTTAGTTGCACATCCGTCCATACTTTAAAAAAAAAAAAAGGTTTGTACTTGCTCTTCCCGACACCCATTTCACCTCGCTGCTCTGCTCTTCCTTTAAAACATCTGGCGGGCACAGCTGTCTCCGACTCACCAGGCGTCAATAATTGAGCTTCTATAAATATTTCATTTAACAAAGAGGCGACCCGCTCAGCAATCAGCGCCGCGAATTGGACGCTGCGGCCGTTGTGGGCGTTTCGCTCCAACTGGTTAAGAGTGTCTGTTAATGCATCGTGTTGCTTTTGTGTGGAGCTGAGTGGCGGGAACAATGCAGCTCGATCAAATAAAAGAAGAATTTAAGAAGGAAAAATACTGATGACGACGAAACAGTAGCTATTTCAAGGTAAGCACGGCTTAGTTTGAGACAACCTTGAGAAAAACCATCATTCATTCACGGCATTCAAACAAAAAGGAAAGTATGATTTGAATGCTTACAGGTCGGCTAACGTTAGAGCAATCTAATAAACGCTAACGTTGACGACGCTATACACATTCACAGTCATTTTACAGTCTCCACCAACAACCTGAAGATAAAAACCAACCCAACACTAAACTGAACCAATACCATCCATCTGAACACATCAACTCAAAAAGTCCATCCATTCCTGTCCCAAGATTACCCAGCATGCCCTGCAGCTTACCCAGCTTCATGTTCAAGTACAACATGTAATTTCAGTCACTCAGACTGAAATTTAACTGTTCTCCAGTCTAAAAACTTCCACCGTGTAATGAAAACTAAATTATAAAATGTAATACAGTATTGAAAATTCCTGAAGGCTCAGAGTGTTGTGTTTTAGCCCCGCCCACTCAACATCAACATCGTGATTGGTTAATTTTTTTTTTTTGGGTCCAGCCTTCTCTCCTGACAGTGAAGTCCTAACCAATGAGGAAGAACCTTCAAACAGGTATCTGCATCTGATCGGATAACTGAATTTAAATGAATTAAAAATATTATTTTGAAACTGTGACGCAGTTTACAAATGAATGCAATCAGTTAAAGGAAAAATGACATGAAAATGCATGTCATAAAATATTAATATAAGAAAAATCAAATATGAGCTGAAAGCTTAGGCCTTCGTTGAAGGCGTAGAAGGCCTTGAGGATTCCCGAGTAGGATTATGTGCGTGAATACAAATCAAAAATGGCATTTAAGACCTTTAAACTTGCAAGATTTATTTCAACACGTTTTAACATCACTGTAGTAGTAGTACACAAGAAATAGCACAATAACTGCAGTTGTCATCCAATCAGAAGCAGATCTTCAGCCCGAACCTCTGAACGTCATTCTGATGGTTTCGGTTAAATCGAGTCTTTCTGCTGATCAATAAACGCTAAAATAAACCCCACATTGTGAGATCTTGGCTGGAAACAGAACTAGTCTGATATAAATGCAGGCGAAGGCAGAGAGAGTGCGGTGTGAGCTGCCCGCCTGCGCGATCTTTCATTGTGATTAGGCTCGTTACCACGGCAACAGTGGGTTTCCCCCCCCTCGCTTATCGAGAACTTGCTAATTAGTTTGTGGACGATAATAACTCGAAGGCTTAAGGTAAGACGACCACTGCCAAGACGGTTTCAGTTATAATTGAGACTCTGAAGTGTTAATTCGAGCAGCTCACAAACACAGAGGAGGGGGGTCAGAGGTCATACGTGCAGGAACACAGAAGACTGGCAAAGGGATGTGCAAGAAGCAAATAAAGAATTCTGATTAGTCTGAGATTTAAAGAAACATAAAACCACAAATTCTCTTCTGATAAACATGTTTTCTTGGCCAAAACAGATGAAAACCAAACATTAAATAAATAAATAAATAACTTAGTGTAGATTGAGTACAACCAGGGGCGATTCTAGGATCTGACATTAAGGGGTGCTTAGCCCCCAGTACTGACAATGGCTATTAGCTTGAACAACGCACACCACGGTAGTGTTGTAGTCAAGACCACCTAACCTGAAACCAAGTCAAGACCAAGACCAGAGTGTAACGAGATCGAGACAAAACCAAGACTTTTGGGGTCCGAGACCAAGTCAAGACCAAAACCTCAAGTCTTGGAACTCTATCTTTTCACAGATTTCACAGACAACCATAGTTATGATTCGGAAGATTTTGTAGAAGAGAGGCTCTCAGACAGTTTCACAGACAGGACAAAGCAAAAGCAAAGCGGAGACCGAGAGGAGACGTCCGCCCTTGAGGAGAGCAAGTGTTGACTTGAGTTATTTTGATGGAACGGCCAATGTCCGATATTTAACTTTATCGCTAATATCGTCTGATACAGATACAATGCCGATAATATCGTGCATCCCTATTTAAAATAAGTAAACATTACAGACGTGTCCAACTTCACTTCTGATTAACTTTTTAGTTCATGAACTGCCAAATTACAAAGTCCATTGCCATTTAAGTGCCCTAAAGCGACAAGGGAGTCTGAGAAAATACATTTTTTTAAATGCTGACCCATTTTATCTGAACACGGTGTTGATGTTCAGGGAGGTTTTAGACAATCTAGAGCATTAATTATTAAAGTGTATATTTTTCAGAATTTATGGTACAATCTTTAAAGATTAAAGTACTAGATTTAAAACTAACGTGTTTTTATCAACGTGTCCCATTTTAGCTGACATCTGCACACTTGGCAACCAAACGTGCTTTTTACTGTGAAAAATAATATATTGAGGAATAGAAAATATTTTTAAAAATGTACTCTAATAGAATAAATAAGTCTCAGTTTGACAAATTTGCTTCCGAAAAGAGATTTAAAAAATATAAGAATGTCTGTTGATGCGAAGAAACAATCACAAGATGTTTCTGTTGCTGTTAATGCACATCAGCGAGCGTTTAATAAAAATGAAAACCGAATAGAAAGCAACATTTTTTTTTTTTTTAATGTCCAATAACAGCGTATGTAAATCGGGTCTTCCATCCTAAAAACGTTTCACTGCGACTTGAAACTTTCAATTAGAGCTCAGGGCTTTGACTCCACAGTCTGAGCACAAAAACAAATTTTAAATTAATTTTCTTAAGAGCGAACTCCTGCCAAACTGCTTCAGAGGCTTCGCTGTTTTTTTTTTTGTCTTTAATAACTTTACGAGGAGCTCGGCAGTGCCAGAGAGCCTTATCTGCACCTATCCGAAAATTGCCCATTGCAGAGTAGCGTCTGAGCTTTATTGTTCCTCATGCGGAGGGGATTCTGGGTAATCTGTTGGCTGACTACAACTATGGTATGAAGCCTAATTGAACTTGATTATCATTTTCCTGCTCACCAGATTTCCGTTTGACTGCATGGCAACTGGTGAGGGAGCGGGCCAATCTGCTGAGTGATAAAACCTCCAGCAGCTCTTTAGCAGCTAAACCCACAGCGGCTCGTGGCCCATAAATTAAATGGAGTGAATCCTCAGTCAGTTACTCCAAGGTCCAAGGTCTCGGCAGCAGGAAAAAATGAGAACCGGTGACTTACAGCCGCCATGTTCGGCTAAATTATCACAAAAAATGCTCGTCTGAAGTTTTGCATGAAAAGGTAGATTTAACCAGCTAGCACTGAGCTGAACAGAGAAATGTGGGTTTCATTTCATTGATAAAATAAATAAAAACATATTTTTACTTTATGAGAGGAATGTGGATATTAAATGTCGAAGCCCCTTCTACAGAACCCCACATCAAAAGATCTGAGCATTTTAACTGTATCCAAAGATAAATCTTAAGCTGTTAAAAAGATTTAGCACAGATGTGACCAAGATGCTAATAAAATGGAACTGTTTAACCCTCGTCCTTTAACTTTTATGATGAATCACGTTCCTTAGTGGAGAAACTGAACACCTTATTTAACTGCTTTAAAATACGTTTAAATATTTTCTTTGGTGATTTAAAAAAATAATAATTCAAAGCTATCACAGCATTAAAAAAGTCAAATTTAAATGATTAAAAAAACTCCAGATTTTAGTTTTAAAACAATTTTTTTTCAGAAAAGAGGACAGGCGGATGAGAGGTGAACGAGATGAGAGAAGGACGAGATGAGAGGCAGCACGAGATGAGGCGGGCATGAAAAGAAATGGGTGAGATGAGACTGACAAGATGAGAGATGGGAAAGATGAGAGTCATGACGAGATGAGGTGGCACAAGATGAGGTGGGAGAGATGAGGCAGATGAGATAAGACATGGGACAAAATGAGAGATAGGGAGATGAGGCTGGCGAGATGAGAGATGGGCCAGATGAGGGGCATGACAAGATGAAGGGTGTGCCAAGATGAGGGGTGTGACAAGATGAGGGGTGTGACGAGATGAGAGTAATGACGAGATGAGGTTGCACAAAATGAGAGGCAGACGTGAGACAAAATGAGAGATGGGCAATAAGAGAGGCGTGACAAGATGAGGGGCATGACGAGATGAGAGATGGGTGAGATGAGAGGCGGACGAGATGAGAAGCCGGACAAGATGAGAGGCAGCACAAGATGGCAGGTGGGCAAAATGAGCAATGGGCGAGATGAGAGGCGGTACGAGATGAGAGGTGGGAGGCCAGAGCAACATTTAGCTGAGGACATAATGCCTCTTGGATCAGTTGAAAACACCTGTTAGTCATTTTCACAGTCTCTTAAATACAAAAACTGAGAGTCATTTAGGGAGCTAATATTAAAATCTGAAGGATAGCAGTATGATAAAAAGCAAAAAAAGAAAAAAAAAAAAAAAAAAAAAAACAGAAATGAACGCATAATTATGATATGATGAAAATGAGAATAAAATTTGTACAGTATTTAAAATGTAATTCAACATGGCCATTTCCCCCCTCAGGAACAAGTGATTGTACAGTGTAGTTAGTTACTGTGATGATATGAGAGCATTAGAAAAATAACTAAACAGAAATAGAAGGATTTTTAGGTTTTGTCAGGAGAAGTTGTGTTTATTGACTGCGCTAAAAAATGTTTTAAAAATATGACAAAAAACAATATGTTGCAGATTTTTCTCCAAACAATATAAGGGATAATGTATGTAATGTATGTATGCAATGAAAGTAATAGTATGTTACTGTGTTCCTTTTACATTTACTGTCTTCCCTGCTGGAGACGAGGCGGTCTGCTCGTGAAATGGGTTACAGGTCCGCTGAGGGCTAATCATATGCAGATTGAGTCAGGTCACCACAGAGACTCCCTCGGCGTGTCTGCTCTCTCATAAGCACTCAACAAGATGGTTCACCACTATTTTTCTCCATAAAAGCCTGGTGTAATTCAATCAGAGCAGCATGCATACATCAGGCCTCGACTGATTGAATAAACACACAAGAATCTGTGCTCAAGTCCACACAGACGCACCTACAATCCATGAGGTGGAACCAGCTGCAACCTTTACTCGCCCTAAAAGAAGTGTAGTAGTGTCTTCGCCCAATCCTCACATGAACTTGTCAACTTTACTGCCACTTTCTCCAAAGGGAAAGAGGCTTGTAGTGGGAAAAAAAAGATGTCTTGAAATGTTGACTTGCCATTTTCCACCATGTGAAAATGCTGTCGTGGCAGAGTTGGTTTCAATTAAGAGGAAAATAGCTCCGATGTGTGGGGAAAGGTAACCTCTTGGCTGCCGGGGTGCGGGTGGAAGATTACCTGCATGATTGAAGTACCTCCAAGCAGGTGGAAAAATAGAATGAGCCAGCCGCCAGTACGGCAATCAGCTATGGCCATCTGCAAGTCCTCACAAAGCAAACAGACACGTAGGAGCAAACAACAAAACGAGCGGTATAAAAGACGAACCTGAAAAGATGCATGAAGGGAACGAAATCCTAAATTACAGGGAGGTAATAAGCTTATTTTCTTCTAGAAATACGAGTCTTTTTCTTTTATAAACCATATTCCCCTAAAGTTAATGTAGCTTTTATATTCGAAAGGAAAAAACAAGACTAAGCTGAAGTCTGAGGTGGATATCGGTTTTTGGAATTTTCTTAAGGTAGCCCTGGTGCGTAGAGTCAGCCCCACACAGCAGGACTGAGAAGTAACTTTCAGTCAATATGTTCACTGGTAATGTATCTTTTCCGTTTCTTTATCTGCCACTTCTATGCTTCACAGCCCCTTCAGTGAATAAATGCAGCTCAGTAATATATCTTCTTGGATGCAGTCACTTTTGGAGGTCCAGACAAGTCTGGTAAGACTGGTAGGGTAGACATTTTCATGTGGGGCGGTATATCAAGTCATAATTAATAATTGACATTTCTCACTGATTACAAAACAGTCTTTTTCATAAAACAATTTGAAGCCGAGGCTAAGATTCCGGTTTCTTTTCTGAATGCATTTCTGTAAAGATAATGTGGAATAAGGGCTGAAGTCAACTCATTGCCGTTGCACCTCTGAGCCACTAAGGCAGGTAGTACATCCATCCATCCATTATATTTTACCAGCTTTTTCCTTTCTGGGTGGCACAATGCTAAATAAGTTAGTATTTGTATAGCTGAATTAGGGTTTTACAGCATGACGAGGCAACGGCAGACAGTGTGATGCTCTCAGAATTACATCCACTCCCCTGGTTCGTCAATGCTCGCTTCAGTTGGGGAGATAGGCTAGAATTGTGATTTATTATCAGCTAGAAGCAGCTATTTGTATCCAAACCTCAGAACTGTTTTGGGAAAACACATACACTTGGTCAGGCTTGTATTTTTTGTCCAGTTTACGTCAGAATCAAGCTGTTCGAAACGGAGATGGCTGTATTCCACAATTTCTGGCTTCTAAGAGTTTAAAGGATTTTAACACAACTTGTTAATTTGGGTGAATAATTGAAAGTAAGAGCAGCAAAGTTCATGCTCAATAATCCAGGTAATAATCCAACAATGCTCAGGTCTTAGATTGAGTTTGTCGATTCCCATAAACACACTATTTGGGTATCTTGGTCGACTCGCATCTCTTTTAAGCATCACGTGGAAAACCTAGTAAGGAAACTGAAAATTAAACTGGGTTTCTTTTTCAAAAATAGATCCTGTTTAACTCTGAATGCTAGGAAACATCTTGTGACTGAAACTTTCCTTTCCTCCATTGACTACGGTGACATTATTTACATGAACGCTCCTACTAGCACCTTGCTGATGTTAGATGCTGTCTATCACGGTGCACTACTGTACCCACTATTGCACCCAGTATTCACTGGTTAACTGGTCATCATTAACCTCACACAGACTCTTTCACTGGTACATTTTCATCTTTAAATCACTTCTTGGTCTGCTGCCTTCATACATCTCCTCCTACATGTCTCTGTGTGAGTACAGCTACAGTGTACGCTCTCAGGACATTATTACCTGCAGTGTCCTCTCAGTGCGGACTGAACTAGGCAAAAGGGCCTTCTCCTACTCTGTTCCTGCTTCCTGGAATATCTTGCAAAAAGATCTGAAGCTCTCGACCTTGACCTCTCTAAGTGGCTTCAAACATCTGTTAGGTTCATGGGAAGAACCACCACAGACTTGTTCCTGTTTTTTAGTTTTCTACATCACCTTACAACCTAGCCGTTTTTTTGTTTCAGTTTTTTTAATACCATTTTATTTTCACTTGTTCTCAATTTGTACGCATCCTTTACGGTTATCTATCATTGTCTTTGTTGTCCACTGTTGTCATCATTCTTTACTAAAACCAGGTCACTCTTGTAAATGAGTCCTCGAGGCTCAATGGGATAAATCTGTATAAATAAAGGTTGAATGAATAAAAAGATTATTACTAGATTATTGACTGGATTATTGAGCATGAAGTTTGGGTTTTGAACCACTTTGGCAAGGCTGCCTCAGAGGAGTTGACAGGGGAGAAGGCGGGCCCCGGAGGCCAACATATCACCAGCAAACTGTTTTTATTTCCACTATGGGAGTGTGCTAATTGTGGTGGGACCCAGTTTGTTGGTGGCTCCTTGGGTTGAAGAAGTCCTTCGCATTAGGGACGAAACGTCTCAGCAAAAAAAGAAAAGAAACCGTCCAGATGACCTGACTTAACATTGTTGAAAGCCAGAAACACACAAACTGATCACCGTTCAGTAACTATACCTCGACCACAAGACCATCGCATTACTCATGGGAAAAGGAACTGTCTCAGTGGGGAAATACTGACACATTTATCAAAAATGAATTAATACATGTTCAGGAGAACAAATCTTTTGCCGCCAATGTCATCCTATACACATAGTATGACTATATAGCTATACAGTAGACAAACGTGGAAAAGTTATTTACGAAAAACAAGCTTTCTCAAGTTTAACGCCACTGCTTCTTCTGAATATTAAAAATGTGCATATTGTCCTAAAATGCTGTGGTAGCTTGGTGGTCAGTGCTGTGGTCTTGTAATCCTGAGGATGTTTGAACCCAGGCTGCGTTAGGAAGGGAATCAGACGTGAAAAAATGGCCAAATCTTTCCTGTGAGTTTGTGTGCTATGGTAGTCCCTGAAGACGGAAAAAGCCAAAAGAAAAATATATAATGCATATAAAGACAAAAGGCAATGAATTGTATTATTTTTCAAAAGTTTTTGCGTCATTTAGACCTCACGCGTGAACAAATTAGAATGAATGAAGTCCTCGAAGAGACACTGAAGAACCCTGCTTAGGCTTTCATTAAAATTCTAATGGAAATTCTTCTTAAGTGACATACTGGTTTTTTAAAACTGTTACTCAAGTGCCTAATAATGTAAAAACGTATGTTTAATATATTTGATTTTCTTACGGGTGCTCTGGAGTTTGAAAGCTTCCAGTGAGAACTAAATGACATTTTATGATCGTGTGATCTCAAATATGAACAAAAACATGTTTTTTTTTAACCGTGTTAAACATGTTTGTTTATTTTACCCTTTCCATAAGAAAATACTACTTGCCATGAAAGTATGATGTTCTCTCACATCTTCAAATTTAGAGATAAACCAATTAAAATGACCAATTATTTAGAAAGATGTTTGTCTTTTAAACTAGACAAATTAATTCTATTTTGATTAATTGGTCTGTTCATTGATTAAACAAGTAGAATTGAAATCAGGCCTATTTTGGTAAATTGATAGTTAAAAAGTTAATGGAAACAGGTGGTTTTAAAGATCAATCAATCGTACGGCTGAATAATTAAGTCAATTTTTTTAAATTTAGAGTAACTTTTGACATATTAGCATTAAATTAATTAATAGCAGATCATATCAGTAATATTTAATAACACATCAGTATTTAGACACTTTTGTGTAGTCATACACAAATTCACTAATATTAACTTTAATTTTATCATTTATTTTTCCTCACTTGCTCTCGTACAAGGCGGACGTTCCTCCTCCTCCTTTTCTCCTGTCCGCCTCCTGCTTTTTTTTTTTGTTCTCTTTGTATCGGAGCTCCTATTTTTTATATTTTCCTAAACTAAAATTACTGTCATGGATCTGGTCAGCTGGACACAATCGATAAAATCTTTTCAACCAAGCGACAGAGTCCTGGAGAGCCCTCATGCCCCACTGAGACGCATGTGGCAGGACACGTCATGGATCTGTAGGGAGTTTGGGAGCTGATGTGTCTTTCCATAGTCTCAGGAGGATGCCAAAGATGTTTATATAATTGGAATCATGATAGCAGGGTTTCTTCTTTTTGGCATCGGCGGATTCCTATATTATCGGCTATTAAAGAAGACAACGGCAGCAGTTTCAGCCATGGCAAAACTGCTGAGTTTGTGTAAAGGTTTGGTTCGTGCTTTGAGTATTCAAAATCAGCTGATTTATGAGACAAACTATAAGATGGAATCGACTTGTGGAGGGGGGCTTGTAAGCATGGATCAGAGCTGTACTGGCTAACACCAACATCTTATCAGGACTTTGGTGCTATCTGGAAGTGCCTCATGGACAAATCTCACCATCTTGCTGTCAAATGCATATGTAATGTGTTTATAAATGTGCGTGCTGGTAGAGTTTTTGATGTCTTAAATTGTGTCCTGATAAGGACAAGGTGTAAAGAGATCATTTTTTGTAATACCACTATCCTATCCTCATGGCCTTTTCCCCTTTTCTATCTAAAAGTATTCTGAAAAAGGATAAGGGGCCGCGCTCTCAAGGAGCATCAGCAACGTGCACTACACCCATCTTTCTGACGACTGTATGAACACAATCTCACTGTATTTCAGTACAAGGAAAATAGAACTCAGGATGTGCTTTCTGGTTTCTGCTAACAGTCAGAACTCTGCTTTGCAGTAATTAAAGTAGTCCAAGGACTATAATGGCACGTGGTATAATAATGCTTTGTATTAGACCAGTGAAGTATCATTGTAAAGTCACATATTATGAATTTCAGATTCCAATAATTGTAACAATTAGGCTATGAGCAAAACATAGAGTTCCTATAAATATCCACTGTCTGCCATCATGCTGGTGGTAACTAAGGATGCCACAAAGCACCTACCAAGATGGTGGCACAATCTTTGCCTTGGTAATAGGCTGCACTGTGGTTGGCTTTTCTAATGAATTTATATTTTAGTGGCGTAGCCTGTACCATTTCTCTTTTAGTGTCATTTTTGTTTAGTGGTGATCCTCTTTGCAGTAGTGATACGTACAGTTTAGGAGGAGAACTACACCAAGCTTAATTTAACAATTTAAAAATGTTTAAACAATCATTCATTCAACCTGTATGTATACAATCAATACAGCATTTGGGTGCTGTATTGATTGTGCACATAAAACTGCCGTTTTATGTGCACTTTTCAAATTAGTCTCAAGATGTTTTTATTATTTTAAAATTATTTTGGTCTTGTTTATTTATTTTGTATTTCTTTTTAACCTCAATAATGTAGGAGTTGTGGTTTTGTCCCTGGTTTCGTATTTATGTCTGTGTTCCCCCAATCCTCTGTTTCTCTTTGGATTTGGGTTTCTCTAGTATCTAGCCCCATCTTGTGTTGTGTTCATGTCTTGCATCCTCTTTCTCATTCTCTGGCATCTGTGATTACTCACAGGTGTCATCACTTGGTCTAAGTGATGTTTGCTGTTTACAAGTTTGTGTCTCTGTGTTAGTCCTTGTCCTGGCAATGTCTCCTGTCATCTGGTGATGTCCTATCTATGCCCTGTGTACCCCTGGATCGCTTATGTGAGTTTTTGCTGCCCTGTCAGCCTTTTCTGTTATTTATTGTAAATAATTTATTTAATCGTTAAACCTGAGTCCTAGATTGCCTGCCTGCACCACTGGGTTCACCAGCACCAATAAATAAAAACTGAATGCAATGATGTGGAGGTGCCAACATCTAATATTTTATTCAGAATAGAACACAAATCACAGAT
>JARVGS010000835.1:6804194-6816090 GCA_031762315.1 Hypsolebias antenori | reverse complement strand
TCCCAACCCTTCTACTGAGGAATTCCACTGACTTTTCAGAGGAGCCCAGCTGAATAAACATTCTGTCATCATTTCAGGACTCTGGATTCCCCTGGCCGTCCTTGGCAGATGATGAAACACAGGCTGTCTCTCCTTCCTTTTTTTTTTGGTTCTCAAAATGGCGGACGCTCTGTGTAGTTTGAGTTCTTTAGTATAAAATTTGTCACACAAAGCTTAAAAAAAAAAAAAAAATCAAAGTTCTCAGCTTCTTTTTACAGAAAATTTTTTTTTAGACAGACACGAGTTTCAACTGAGAATTTTTAGAGCTTTAACAAAACGGAGGTTTTTTGCTTTCCACAGTTGCCCACTGCTCCACAGGTGGATGGGTTAAAGCAGAGAGCCAATTTCATCATTGTGTGGGAACATACAATAATGACAATACATAACATATTATCATTTTCCCGAGGTCAGTTTGTTAGCTCATAGCTTGGCTTCTCAACTTGGCTGTTTTTAACGATCCAAGAACGTGATTTTGGATGGTTAAAATGGGTTTTAATGAGAAAAGAAAGGGAAGGGTCATTAAAAAGCACGGAAGTTTAGCCGGGTCTTCAGTAGAAAGAGAGACACGAAGAAAAGATAAAGCTGATAAATGAACATGAGGTTGATAATTTTCATTTTTCATGAGATTTATTTATTTACTGTTTATCGCGACAGGCCTATATACAACACCCATAAGAAAGTGTTGGCCTTCAATACTTTGCATTACATTTTGTAGTTCAGTTTTCATTGGTGACAGTGTAATGGGCCGACCAATGAAGATTTAAAATTAATTAATCATCCACATTTTAAACCTGCTTCACGGGGTAGCTCTAATTCCAGCCTGGACAGGTCGGGCCAACCAGTTGACAAATTTAATGAAACCCCTAGAAAGTAATCATCAGATGCAGCTCTAGACCTAATGAACTTTTAGAGTCTTCCTAGATCAAAATGGCTGCCCCAGCTAATCAAAGTTAAATACAAAAAATGACTTAACTCTGGGATTTTTACAGATACATGCAAGCTGGGGAGAGCAGTCTGGGCTTGCTCACCCCAAATGCCTCGAAGAGGCCTCAAGCTTCTGCTCTGAAGCATCCGGACCAACAGCAGAACGGTGGGGAGGAGTTTGTCAACTGGGACAGGATCGTGCTCAAAGCTCCGTGGATTAAATTAGGAAGGATGGAGTTGTGTGCTGGTTTGGTTCTGTAGAAACAGATGCTCCTCTGCTTCATACTGGGTCACTATCCAAAGCTCATCACTGCTAACAGGACCACGCTGCTAGCAGGAACATGTTACTAAGAGTACCATGATGCTAACAGGACCACGTTGCTAACAGAACCAGACTGCTAACAGGCCCATGCTGCTAAGAGTACCATGATGCTAACAGGACCACGTTGCTAGCAGGAACATGTTTCTAACAGGATCATGCTGTTAACAGAACCACACTGCTAACATAACTATGCTGCTAAGAGTACCATGATGCTAACAGGACCATGTTGCTAACAGAACCAGACTGCTAACAGGCCCATGCTGCTAACAGCTAACATGTTGCTAACAGGCCCATGCTGCTAACAGCTAACATGTTGCTAACAGGACCATGCTATAAACAGAACAAATCTGCTAACAGAACAAATCTGTTAACAGGACCACACTGCTAACAAGAACATGTTTCTAACAGGACCACACTGCTAACAGAACCATGCTGCTAACAGAACCATGATCCTAACAGAACCAGGTTGCTAACAGAACCATGATCCTAACAGAACCAGGTTGCTAACAGAACCAGACTGCTAACAGGCCCACGCTGCTAACAGGCCCATGCCGCTAACAGCTAACATGTTGCTAACAGGACCAGGCTATTAACAGAACAAATCCGCTAACAGAACAAATCTGTTAACAGGACCATGCTGCTAACAGGAACATGTTGCTAACTGGATCATGCTGCTAACATGCTGTTAAGAGGACAACTCAGCTAACAGAACCATGCAGCTAAAAGGACCATGCTGCTAACAGGATCACACTGCTAACAGAACCATGCTACAAAGAGTACCATGCTGCTAACACGCCACTAACAGGCCCATGCTGTTAACAGAACAAATCTGTTAACTGGACCATGCTGCTAACAGGAATATGTTGCTAACAGGATCATGATGCTAACATGCTGTTAAGAGGACCATACTGCTAAGAGGACCACTCATCTAACAGAACCATGCAGCTAAAAGGACCACACTGCTAACAGGACCATGCTGCTAACAGGATCACACTTCTAACAGTACCATGCTGCAAACAGTACCACACACTGCTAACACGCTGCTAACAGGACCTCACCGCTGACAGAACCACTCTGCTAAAAGGACCACGCTGCAAATATTGTTTTTAAAACACTGTTTTTATTTTAATTGTTTTTTAATGTTGCATAATGTTGACTGTACTTTACATGTCAATCTAAAATGGGTTTCCCTTGAAAACGGGTCCTCGTGACTCAGTGAGACTATAAATGAAGGTTAAATAAAAAATAAATATAAATACATTCAGTTAAAAAGTAGCGTAGAAAAAGCTGAATTTAATACAAACCATGAGCTGACTGATAGCTAAGATTTTTCTCTAAAACTTTGGCCTTCTAGGCATTCCAACAAAAAAAAAACTACTTTAATGTATAGTTTTTCTTTTCACAGAGACACTGAGTTAATTTCCTGAATCATCTCTGCCTTGCCTGTCTCCCCGTGGTAACCAAAAAGAGCATACAGTATATTAATCAAGTCTGGACTAAATCTCAGATTCTGCTCCAGCGTCCCTGACGGTTAGTAGCTAATGTTACCCCTGGACCTCAAGAATCACGTTGTAGAGACGTATGGAATGGGAGGAAAGAAGCAAACTAAACATCCAGGTTCATTTGAGGTCCGTGTTTGTCATTTCTCCTTCCATTGCTCTCGTCTTTGCCATCTTGCTTGGCTGCACATTATCTAATACGGCAGGAATGCTATAAAAATAACCCTAAAACCCCCGTCAGCCTGCCAAATTCTGACACCAGCCTAATTGAGATGCCACCATAAATTCTGAAGTCTGTGATTCTTTTATAGACAGTATGGGAAAAAGCTAGATAAATGGATGAGACTGAGACAGTTGCCAGTAATGTATGAAAGTGGAGAAAGAAAGAGGGGGTTGGGGGGTAGATGGACAGCAAACAGATTCAAAGACAAACTGAGGACCTCTCTCTTAACTGAGTGCATATTAATGCAGAACTGCAGAAATCCAGCCAGCCAAGGTCAACAGAGATTACCAGGACCATGACTAAACATGTTGCCTAACGATTACAGAGCATCCTCGTCTTCTCTTCCCATCAGCTCATCCATCTGCACCACCGTCCTCGCCACCTATGTGTCTGTCAGAGTCCACGTTCAGCCCTTAATGAAACAAGTTCCCTCTCTTTAAGTGATCAGCTAGAGAGGGGAGCCGGCTGAATGCATGAATTTTGAGTAGAGGTGATGCAACGCGGCAGAGTTTCTTACCCATCTCCGACTCCTACATTCCCGCTCCCAGCAGAGTGGGTGGGAATGACAAAAAGGAAGCAGGGAAAAAAGGTAAGAGGAGGTGGCGGGGAGGAGAGGTGAAAACTGATTACTTCAGCTACCGATCGCAGAGGAGGCCACCCCCAAAGCCCCCTTTCATTGCCTCCATTAGACGCGTTGCATTGTTAATGGGCTATTTTAGGCCAACGCATTTCATTAGCGTTAGCTCATCTGAGCAAGCAGGTTAGGTTGACACATGTGTCACCAACCACCGAGGGGAAGTGCTCGCAAAAGAATGCCGCCCCATGCATTAAGCGGGTTTACCAAGCAGCTCTGGGATGGAGAATACACCTACATATTCACATACACAGCACTGTCGGTTTCGGTTGACCTCACCGCTACCCCCACCCCACCTTCCATTTACAGCCAAAGTTTTCTTGCTGAATGTGAGTATATAGCTCCAAGCTGACAGACTATACAACTCAATCAATGCTGCACTTGATCTTCTAATGAAGGCGGTAAACGTGTAGATTAGAGACTGTCAGGAGGCTTTCTAAATGCATTCCGTCCTCCCACTTCATCTGCTAGCCACTGTTTTGGAAATGATCAAGAATATTAGAACGAGAGATGAATGGCACCATTAGTGAAAGTAGCCAAAAGCTTGTTTTTGCCTCATTTGTCTTGTTAAAGGATATGAAAGATAAAAATACAAATGGAAACCCCATGGAAGCTCAAGTTATTGTTTCTCTTAAGGAAGGCTGTGACGGTTATTCCGTTGCAGTAAAACTCATTTCCGGTGGTGCACAGGCATAACTTCTGATATGAGTTTGGTAAATTTACCCTTTTAACTGCAACTTTATTGAGCACCTTAAAAATGACATTATATGGGAGGTTATTGAAACTCCTTTACTAATTTGTTGTTGAGTAAACATAGTGACACAACTAAAAGAAAAATATTGCTTCTCATCCTTAATTGTTCTATTTGAGACCATTTCTGAGCAGGGGGTAATGTATAATGGACTCTCAGGAAAGGTATTTTGTGACAAAGGATGCATTTAATCAGAATTGTCTATGTTTAAGCACCAATGCTTGTACAAATTTGACCGTTGCGTGACTCTGACCACACCGACAGGATTCATTTGTTACTTTATATGCTACAATGAATATTTAAATAGATTTTTTTGCCTCAGTAGCCCCAGTGCTTGGAGTTTTAATCCAGTGGTCATGTGCTTCATCTTTAAGTTAAAATACCCACTTTTCTACATGACAGTTTTTTTATGGTTTGCAGCCAAACGGTGAAAGTGGACTTTAACATACCAAAATACCTCAAGAACCAATGGACAGGTTGAAAAATACTGCAAAAAGTATTGGATGTACTGGATGATCATTGGATGATCCATCCATCATCTTTTACCCGCTTCGTCCATTTCGAGTCACGGGGGTCGCCGGTGCCCATGTCCAGCAATCACTGTGTGAGGGGCGTGGTACACCCTGGGCGGGTCGCAAGTCCATCACAGGTTGATCATTGGATGATCTACAACTGACTAACTTTTCAAGTCAAACCGATTTACCAAAAAAAAAGTGTATATCAGTCAATTTTACAGATTTAGACCAGAAATTTGGTGTGGTAGTAGCTGCGAGCTCAGAATGTGTCATTAAGTTCAAATTTATTTTGGAAACAATCATTTATTCCCCGCACAAAAGTTCCAAAAAGGGTGTTACCAGTGTTTCGCCTACATTACTTTTCTTGGCAGGGTACTCATCTCTTGACGGGGGTGTGGGGAGGTGGAGACAGAGACACATCTGTGTTGCGCACCGTTTGAGCAGTTGTCGACCAGGGGTGGGTTGAGGGAATCATAGCACTACCTCTGTAGCTAGCTAGCGCATCTGTATTGTGCACCGCTAGCATAGCGCCATGGCAATGTGGTCAGTTGTCGACTGGGGGTGGGGGCGATGGGGACAGTTCGGTAGGTAGGGCGCTCAGCAGTTCTGTTGGGGGGTACGAGACACATCTGTGTTGTACGCCATTTATACCAAAATGGGCGGGGGGGTGAAGACACAGCTCAGCGTGAACAAATTGGAGCACTAACTCTAGCATTTTATCTAGAGCATCTGTATTGCATGCTGCTAGCTTAGCGCAACGTTGGTGCACGTTGGGGCCAGCAGTTGTCAACCGAGGGGTGGGGGGGTGGGGGTGGTGTTGATTTAGTGGGCAGGGCGCTGCGTTCTATTGACAGGGAGGGATGCCCTGCTTGTATAATGGTAGGGGAAACACTGGTGTTACCATTGCAGTTGGGTCTTGAAATAAATTTCAATTTAATCTCGTATCCTATGAACCCCGGAAACAACTTCTCAGATCAACATAATGACAAGTCAAGCCTGCTGTAATGAATTCACCACTTTCTATGTGTGTGTGTGTGTGTTCATCTGTCCTGCAGAATGCTGTAGATAATTAACTGGCGCTTTTGTCTTCTTTTTAACTGGCATATTCATTATGGATTTGTTGTATGCAGTAAGAAAAGTCGTCTAATGTTTCTCTTAATGAAAATAAATAAATTAGTGGGACCAGAGGTAATCAAGCCGAGGCCAGGCTTCGGCAGGGTGACAGGTATCAAGGCAAATGGTGCGAGCTTCATTAGCTAGATGAGGGCAATCGTGTAAGGATCGTGTGGGCAGTACAGACGCAAAACGATCTTGATTATGTTGAGTGGCAAATAATCAACTGAACGGGTTTTTAATACCAGACTATCACTGAGGTATCAAATCTCATTATTTCAGACACATTCAGATATGGAATAATAATAAACTATTATCACAGCCTACACATCAATCCATCATGTCTTAGATGTAATAATGCATGCAATTAAATGGGTATAATAGGGAAATAAATATATTTTAAAGAAGTAAATAGAATACATTTTTATAGGAACAGTTCAAATATTTTCAAATGGATTCATTGATACCTGTTAGCTCGTTGAACAATACCAGTTTGAAGAAAATATAAATTTATTTTTGATCAAATTGATGAGCCAATGTTGATTCACATGACACCGATGCAAAAGCAAATATTTCCTGCTTTACAGCAACTAATCTCAAACATTTTAGCACATTAAAACATCAAATTAGCCAATACATCACCACCATTTTCACATTAAATGTATTTTTACATGGAATTATTGGGTTATTTAAAAAGCCTATAGTGGTTGCTAGGTGCAAGATCTCTCATGTGCAGATTGAGCCATTCCATAATTGTTTTATATTTTCAGTTGTTCCCTTTTCGTGCGTCACCAGAGCAACTCGTCATCCTCCATGTCACCAGGTCCTCATGATATTCTAACCCCAGTCCATCTCCTCTTTTATCTCCGTCTACTGGTACATTTCCTTCCATGGCTAATGGTGGTATGGTGGCTCAGTTGGTAGAGCTGCCACCTCTTAGCGTGAAGGTCACTGGATCCCCTGTCGGGGGGGGGGGTTGACTAACAGTAGCGCAATTTCCCCCAGCATCCAGTTTGTCAACAGCACCAGTGGTGGTCATTAACCCATTGTTGACCCAGTATGGTGCCGCTTGAACAAACTTCAGAGTTTTACACCGGATGCCATTCTTGACACAACCCTAACCTTTTACCAGATTTCTGCTGGGATAACCATGTAATACAGACTGGTAACAGTGTAAATGTTTACAGGGTTTTCATGACAGTAGAAACCCACAAGACTTGGCCACAATCAAACTAGCCATTAGCTTGTCAGTCAAAGCTGAGCTTGTTCAAAAAGTTTAGCATTAACTGTTCATAACCTTCCACCAGAAGCCTGATTTAAAATGTCTGAAATATGTCTTGTAGATAGTGTTTTCTTTTGCTTACAGACATTTTTCCTTGAAATGACAAACTAATGAATACATTGAAGCAAAAGAATCCTAACGACTTCTACTCTGGTTTGTCTGTTTGTACATTCCTTTTTGTTTCAATGTTGAAAACATTACAAACAACTCACCACCTACCTGAAGTGTCCTTTTTTTAAATAAATGTGAAATTTTTATAGCATTAACAAGCGGTGAAATGGTATGAGTCTTACTTTTGTTTGCCTTTTAGTGCGTGGAGTTGCGTTCTTTTGATAAAACATTTCTAGTATTCTTCGGCAGATCTTTTATCCACATTATCAACTGTATTTCTGCAGAATTTAACGTTGAATTCTAGCAAGGAAAACACACAAGAAAATCATATTTTTCATTGTCAGTTTAACTAATCAACATTTCAAAATTTCCTTTTTACATGGATGTCCTAAGCTGATCTCAAGTATTGGATCTGTGTCCCAATGAAGGCGCTTTCCCGTGACTGATCTCAGAGCAACCATGTCTCACTCCTATTCTTTTTTGTTGACTTTTTCATTCATTCAACCTTTATTTAGGCAGGTTAATCCCACTGAGCATCGAGGACTCTTTTACAAGAGACCAGGACTTGCTAGCTATGGTTTTACACCAGCCATACCATAAAATGTTAGGAGGTACAAACATGTCTGCAGAATGGAAGTATTTTAAATAACTACATGAGAGCAGTTCAGTTGCTACACGCAACAATTGCAACCCACATATTTCTTGTGGCGGCAGCGAAATATCTACATTCAACACTGATTTATTAAGACACTTAAAATCCAAACTCTGACCTTAACCTTAAAGCTAGCACAGCTAATCTACAAGTTTCTACGAGTCAGTGATAAAAAAATAAAAAAAAAAAAAAAAAAAAAGGACCGATTTGTCACTTTGGATGACCAACCCATCACTGTGGGGATAAAATGCTTTTATTATACGCCATCGATTACGGTAAAGTCTAGGTCCATTCATAGAGTTTTTCTTGTCCGTCCCATAACTTCTGATTTGCTCAAGACAATTTAATGAAAATTATTACACATATGCATAACCAATAGGAGCATGCTTCCATCCACCTCATCATCCATGCTCCAAGATCAAGGTCATAACTCAAGGTCAAAGTTAAAATGAGGTTTTTACTTGTATGGACCATAACATCTGATCTGCTCAAGATAATTGAATGGAACTTGATAAAAATTCATAACGCCACCAAAAGGCGTCACAATCTCTATCACCACTGCTCCAAGGTCAAGGGCACAAGTCAAGGTCAAAGTTAAAATGAGATATTTGCTTTTCTGGACCATAACGTCAGATCTGATCAAGATCATTTTGACGAAACTTGATATGATTTTGTAACAACATTAAATTAGTTGTTACAATCTTTTTATTACCCTGCTCTAAGGTCAAAGTCACAAATCAAGGTCAAAGTTACAATGCAGTATTTGGTTTTCTGGACCATAACTTCTGATCTGCTCAAGATAATTTAATGAAACTTGATGCGATTTTGTAACACTACAAAAAGGCGTGTCACAATCTTTTTAATCACCCCATTTTCAATGTTAAGATCCCAAATCAAGGTCAAATATTGCACTAGGTCTTTGCTTGTCTGGGCCATTGCTGGATTCCTATGTAATAAGTTGTCAATGGGTCTATAATGTTCTGTATACAGTACCCTTGTTGCCTTTTGGAGCCACAATACCTACCTTTTTCCTGACACCACATTAATGATTTTTTTTTTCTTGTTGATAATAAAAACCACATGTGGAGCAACATAAACACTTTTTTTCCTGCAAAGTATATAACAACATTGATTTTATTCATGTTAACATACTTATGCTCAGTCGTCACCGCCTTCTACAGGTGTGCAGTGGAGAGCATCCTGTGCTCCAGCATCAACGTGTGGCATGGAGGATGCACAGCTGCAGAAAGAAAAGCTTTGCAGTGAAGGCTGCACAGAAGTCTGTTGGAGTCATCCTCCCTAGTATCACAGGCATTACACCTCCAGATGCAGGAAGAGGGCCGCCTGCATCATGAAGGATCCCGCTCACACAGCACACACACTTTTTGCCCTGCTACCCTCAGGAAGGAAGTTGAAGAGCATTAAATGTAGAACTACTAGATGAGGAACAGCTTCTACCCTCAGGCTGTTAGAATCCATCCAGCCATCCAATATCTTTTACCCGTTTCTTCCATTTTGGGTCACGGGGGTCGCCGGTGCCCATGTACACCCTGGACAAATTGTGAGTCCATCACAGGGCCACATGAGACAAACAATCATTCACTCTCTCACTCACAGTTACCAATCAGCCTGCATGTTTTTGGTCTGTGGGAGAAAACCAGAGTACCAGAGATAACCCACACATGCTCGGAGAGAACGTGCAAACTCCACCCAGTGGGGACCACTCAGAGACAGCAGCTCTACCAGTTGTGCCATTGTGCTGCTCTTCAGCGGCTGTGTGTTTTGCAAAACTTGTCATACATTAGAACTTTTATATTAGTGGTAATGTTAACCCCACCATGAATTTTTAAATACGCTGAACATTGTGCTCAGCTTTAATGGCTGTACGCCTAAGATTTACAGGTGGGGAAAGCGTGAAATTTAGTATTCAGTGAGCTATGATAGCTAAAACATTCAAATATTTCTTTGCGCCTGCCAAACAAATTACACTGAGTACTTCCGATAAGATGGCGCCCATGTACATGACTTGCAATCCACCTCTGCTGACGGTGTTTGGATTGTTTGCATTTTGTTTGTTTTTCATCGGGGACATAAATGCACTACTGGTGTCTGATCGACAGCAGCTCTTGGATCTTAGTTTTTCTGCCGCTGATGTCGCTTATTTGGGCCAGTATGAGCGTACCTCTGGAACCCCCCCCTTCCCCCGTTGCTAGTGGACCTGCCTGTTTACCTCCGCTGCACCCCTCACCTGCTGCACCCCTCACCTGCCTGCCTGGAGATATCGCTCCAGACGATGGGGAAAACAAGCTGGTCCACTGGTGAAGCTGAAAGCCCTGCATGCTGCATCTTCCTGTCCACATGATGGCTGATGATTTCCATCATCGGCCTCCCACGTGCCCGGACCAGGTAAACCATGAGAGTTGTCGGCCGGTGTGGCTCACTGCTCGACCCGGAGGATTTGTTATTGAAAATCAGCGGCCGCTGGCGCGCGCTCACTCCGCCGCTGCTCGAACCACATCGGATAATATCAGGGTGCGTGTGGTCAACGTAAAATCTGTCATCAACAAAACTTTCATCCTCAGGGATTACATTCAAGAGCACAATTTGGACTTTTCCTTGATCACAGAATCTTGGATGTCGCCGGGTGAGTCCAGCGTTTTGACAGAATTATTACCACCGAACTGTCTGTATTTTAATGACCCGCGGCCATCAGGTTATGGTGGTGGTGGATTATTAACAATATTCAAATCAACTTCTGACTGTAAACAACTGCCCATCCTGGTTTCCTGTTACAGTTTTGAGCTGACTGTCTTTGAACTCAGCCATTCGCCTTCGACTCTATGTGCACTCGTCTACCGCCCACCTCGGTCTAAGGATTTCATCAATGAATTTTCTGATTTCTTGGCTGAAATCACACCAAAATATGATCGTGTTGTCATTATTGATGATTTTAATTTGCATGTGTGCTGTCATGAGAACCCCATAGTTAAGGATTTTTTAGATTTATTGGACTCATTTAATCTAAATCAACATGTAAAGGGTCCCACCCAAGAGTGCGGGCATACACCGGACCTTGTTTTAACTCGTGATGTGACTTAGTAATCTTGAAATAGGTGACAATGTGTTTTCAGACCACATGCAAGTCCGGTTTGAGTTCACCCTCCCCCATCTAACCAGTGTTGCCAGATCTCACGACAGAAACAAGCGACCAGTTCTATGAAAACAAGCCCAAAACAAGCAACCACTCTTCGAAAACAAGCCCAACAGGCAACCTACCATATTGTGAAAACAGAGGCAGTTTATTAAACAGTATAAACACACATTTATTATAGCATTACATATAAACATCAAAATTATTCTTAACACTTTGAATAACATGCTTTACATTATAAAAATATAAAAATACATTTTGCATATGTAACATTAATTCAACTGTTATTTATACAAATTAATCTCATTAATTCTCTGGGACTCATTTACCAGAGAGACCTGAATCTTAAACGGAGTGGTGACAACAATGGACAATGACAACAATAGACAATCATACAGGATGTGTACAAATTTAAAAAAAATTATAAATGAAAAAAATTATATACTAGATGGACGGACGGACGGACGGATGGACGGGCGTCCGTCCATCTAGTATATACTTTTTTCATTTATATATATTTTTTAATTTGTACGCATCCTTTATGATTGTCTATTGTTGTCATTGTTCATTGTTGTCACCACTCCGTTTAAAATTCAGGTCTCTGACAGACAGACAGACAGACAGACAGACAGACAGACAGACTGACTGACTGACTGACTGACTGACTGACTGACTGACTG
>JARVGS010000835.1:6740000-6750144 GCA_031762315.1 Hypsolebias antenori | reverse complement strand
GATGACGTCACTGGGGAGGCGGCCGTAAGTCCGAAATGCCGTAAACCGGGGGTGACGGAACCCGAGGACTACCTGTATCTATCCATCTATCTGGTATTGGTCTCATTCAGGCTAGCCAAAACCCGTCAATCTGGTCAGAATTAAACTTTTTCCGCAAACTGAGGCTGTTCAGCAAGCCACCTACAGTTATATTTACATTGTTCAGAAATTTCCTTAGACCCCACTTAAAATGATCATCTCTCACTTCAATCTAAAACAAGAAAATAAAAACCAGTAGCTTAGAAACCTCAACCCGATAGGCTGATCGGAGGTACAAACAGCCCAGCAGGAAGAAGTTTTATGTGCCTTATTGTTATGATGCAACCCTACATTTAATCCAATTATTTGGTGATTTTCTATTCTGCAGAATCCTCTATTTTCTCCTGCCCCCAACCTGAACAGTCCTGAACCTTTCTCTGAGCAAGTCAGATACTTGATGAATGCCCACTGGGTTGTTAACCTCCGAAGGAATGCACTCAGATCAATTCTACACACTGTATGGATGTGTGATTGGATAATATGCAATTTACCGTCGACGCGTGTGTGTGTACGTGCACAAACAAAGTCAATATCTCATTCAGTGGTGCATGTACCTTGAACGCAGTTTTAATAAAACATGGACTTTTCATTTATACTCAGGCTGTTGGATTTCAGAATAAACACTTGACGTTGTATCCACTTTTATATTCTAGCTGATGTTTCATGCAACTGTATGAGGATAGTGGTAACTTGATCCTCTGTAGAGCTTTGAGCTACTTCAATGAGTTTCAGTTTGCCTGAGGTGATTATTTAAATCTTGTTTATACAAGGACAACCTCTGGAAACATTAGCAGGTTTTTTTATGTTTAATGTGGTACATAAACGAGGGGAAAAAACACATTTACATGGATTGACTGTAGTTTCCATACCAAGTACCTACTGTATGACCTATTGTACAGTCGCTTTAAAATTATTGTAATTTGACCCATGTCCTATGTGTTGAGTGCAATCTTGAAGTAGGGATAAGCTGCAAGCATCACAAATTTAGTGTCAACATGACTACAGTTACATCCAAACTGATGAATATGCTAATGTTACTACGAACCTAGGATGTTGTTGGTTTGCTCCTACATGCTTAAAAGAGCACATAAACTGCTCTCTCCCATTTATCGTAACTGCCGGTGCCAAAAAACATTTGACTGTAGCCACCTGTGCAGTTTCACACCTCTGCAGGGGTTCCCCCAAAACCTAGATTCAGAAACCTTCAGATTCAGAGTGAAAGAGGTCTGTTATGTACATGAACGTCCAAAACACAGCAGAAAAGCTCCGGTTTCATTAAAAATGTGGCGAGTAAGTGGTGGTTTAGAGGGTTAGACATTGACATTAACAAGTTCCTCCACATGCAACACCAGGTCTGATATATACTCAGACATAGATGTTAACATTGTGGTGCTGGGATCTTTGAATTCTATGATATAAAATACTCCCTAATCCCTCCTCCGCCCACCTCTGCACTACACATTCAAAGAAATGCTGGAATTGCTTTTCAAGGAATATTTGCTATGATTTTTTTTTCTTGACTGTAATACCAAAGTCAGAAATTGGTTTTGCCATGAATTGCCATTAAAATAACAGTATATTCTCTGTGCGTATTTTGTTTTCAAAGGAACTTTGGTTTAATCTTGAGAATGAGAAGGGGAAGGTGGTGCTGAATGGTTAGCTTCACCTCTTGGCAGAAAGTATCCCTGTGCCAAAATAGTTTCCTTTCAGAGCTAATCTTTTATTTGCATATTAAAGGCGATGAAAGACGCATGCAGAACCATAATCCTGCACGGTCCTTGTGTTTCTTTAAGACCAGGCACTCGTGAACAAAAGACTAAAAACAGAAAACCCCAGAGAACACTGAGAACGGTGAAAACGGGCCCCTTTTTCACTTTTCTATCAAACACTTAAAAATCGCTGAGGGTGGCATGCACATTAAAACATTATAATCAGGCCATATTTGAATTTCAATGGGGTGCAAATGGAAAAAAAAGTGTTGGATTTGGATGTTTTTATTTTGATACTAAATCAGAGTTGGACACAGAGTAGCTACTAAACAAAAAATAAATATAAATTTGTTCAAGTAAAATTACCATGGCTTACTATAAATATTGGTAGCCTCAGGATTCCATCTCTGCTCTTTGCAGATGATGTGACCCTGTTGGCGTCATCGTGTCGTGATCTTCAGCTCTCACCGGAGCGGTTCGCAGCCAAGTGCGAAGAGGCTGGGATGAGAATCAGCACCTCCAAATCGGAGGCCATGGTCATTGGTTGGAAAAGGGTGGACTGATCTCTTTGGGTTAAGAGTGAGGTTCTCCCTCAAGTGGAGGAGTTCAAGTATCTCGGGGAGGGTTCACGAATGAGGGAAGAATGGAGCATGAGATTGACAGACGGATTGGATTGGCGCAGCTGTTCTTTTACCAGTCAGTCTATGTTCCTACCATCACCTATGGTCATGAACTCTGGGTAGTGACCTAAAGAATGAGATCACAGATACAGCCGGCTGAAATGAGTTTCCTCTGCAGGGCAGCTGGACTCTCCCTTAGAAATAGAGTGAGAAGTTCAGTTATCCAGGAGAGACTCGGAATAGAACCACTGCTCCTCCACATATAAAGGAGCCAGCTGAGGTGGTTTGGGCATCTGGTAAGGTTGCTTCCTGGGCACCTTTCTAGGGAGGTGCTTTAGGCATGTCCAACTGGGAGGAGACCCCAAGGAAAATGCTGGACAGGCTATGTCTCTCAGTTGGCCTGGGAACACCTTGGAGTTCTCCCAGAAGAGCTGGAAGAGGTGGCTGTGGACAATATCTGGACCTCCCTGCTCAAGCTGATACTTTACTTGGCAACAGGAACGAAGGAAGGAACGAAAGAACAAAGGAAGGAAGGAAGGAGTAAACGAAGGAAGGAGCAAAGGAAGGAGGGTAGGAACAAAGGAACAAATGAAGGAAGGAACGAACAAACGAAGGAAGAAAGAAGGAATGAATGAACGAACTTAAGAAGGAATGAACTAAGGAAGGTAGGAAGGTAGGAACAAAGGAAGGAACAATGGAATGAACAAAGAAACGAAGGAAGGAAGGAAGGAATAAAAGGAAGGTATGAACTAAGGAATGAAGGAAGGTAGGAACAAAGGAAGGAACGACCGAAGGAATGAACGAACGAAGGAAAGGACAAAGGAAGGAATGAACAAAAGGAAGGAAGGAATGTAGGAACAAATAAAGGAAGGGAACAAAGGATGGAAGGAATGAAGGAACAAACGAAAGAAGACTGGATGGATGACGGACATTTCCTCATTACGCCCAACTCAGACAGGCTGTAAGATCAAAGTAAACTAAGAGTAGGCGTAGTTGAAGGTGTGGTTTGTGTCTACGTTAACCACTCATCAGGACACTCCGTCCGAGTTGTCTTCCATCCTGTCATTTGTTTGTGATATTTAAAAAGCGTCTTCTTCTCTACTTATTAGTGTGTGTGAGAGTGAAAGCTACAGTGGCAGCAAACAGAGCTCATAGTTAAGCTACGGGCCTCATTACCCACGCTCAGAGGCCAGCACTTCAAGAATCCAACTTAATTGGTTGCCGGAGCTTTGCTTTTTTTTTTTTTTTTTTTTTAAATGCAGCAATTTATTTTAAGTGGTTTTGAAGTAAGATGATACAGGGAGGAAATTGAAAAGGAACGATTGTGGAGAGAGGAGGAATTTTTTTTTTTACTCTGTGTGCAGAAATACTTGTGAATGGGAGGTTATGGTACGTGGCGTTGCTTGGCTACTAGTAGGATCCAAATCCAAAAATTAACATCTGTTGTAGCAGAAGATACAAATTCCATGACTTCATACTGGCTTGAATGATTTGTAAGCTGCGTTCAGTTTAAATGTATTGTTTAGCCCATTTTCACAATCAGTATTTTTCTGCTCAGAGATCAAACCGTGCATAACCCAAGGACTAAAATCCACCACGTTCCGTTTTTTATTTATGTTTCACACGCTAATAGAATCTAATCGTTTCAGAAGGCCACTGGGGCTGTGAAAGCATTTCATGGCTGCTTTTTAAATTACAAATGATGACACTGGTGTCTGCGGAGCTGCTCTGCAGCCGCTCAGGATGGACGCTCCAGCGTGAAGTCTCAACCCTCTGCGGACAGTGTGCACAGTTTCTGCGCAAAGTATACGCGGGAGCACACTGGAGCCTTAAGAGTCTTCAGTGAACACACGAAATCCAGTTTTTCTTTTACCATTATCCAAAGAGGGAGCCCCGCCCTGTCAACAGAACCGAGCAACCCGCCTACTGAAATCGTCCTTCACACACGCAACATCTGCCCCCCACACACATCCCATAGTCAACAACTGCCAGCACTGACGTAGCACTAAGCTAGCAATTTAGACGCACTTAGTCCTGTCGCAGTTAACAATAAATCAATTAATCGCATGACGAATGAAAATTATCAACATCTTTCATTTACCGGCTTTATCATTTCTTTGTCTCTCTTTTTACTGAAGACACGGTTCAACGCCGGTGCTCTTCACTGACCCCTCCCTTTCTCTTTAAAATCTGTTTTAACCATCAAAAATCACATTTTTGGATCGTTAAAAGCAGCTAAGCTGAGAAGCTAAGCTAAAGGGCTGGCCTCGGGAATACACCTCCGTCTTGTCGAGCTCCAAAATTCATGGTGAAACCCGTGCCTTCGTCTAAAAAGTTGTTTTTCGCTGCAAAAAGAAGCTGAGAACTTGCTTACAGATTTTTTTATTAAAAGCTTTGTGTGAAAAATGTTATGCTAAAGAGCTCAAATCACTGAGCGTCAACCATGTAACCATGACAGCCCATGTCACGGCAAGGGTCCTCCCGCCCATTTTTCTTAAAGATACACACTGCAACTATCCATCCTTTGGTTCAAACAGTCTTATGCTCCCATCCAGTGGTTAAAAAAAGGTGCTACACGCAAAACAAACAAAAATTTCTTCTAAAATTTAACAATTGCTAATTGTTAAATTTCAAACAATATTATCGTTTGTTGCAATAATTTCTGAGACAATTAATCACCCAGAAAAATTTAGACGCGTTAGCTAAAAAGCTACAGACGTAGCACTAAACACTGAAAACTATTAAAATTTTGCTAACTACTTGAGTTAACTCTGTTAGCAAAATATCTTATGAGTCATTAGGTTTTTACGAAAACTTAAAGTTTTAATAATGGTTTGCAAATGATAAAATTTTAAGCTGGATTTATGCTCAACGAGAAATGACGAAATCTGCTTTCGCTGACGTAGATCAGTGACAAAAAATAAAATACACATTTTGTTCTAAAATCTCAAGAAATCTACAAAAGATCTGGTCGGGACTTTTTCTCTGGGCGTATCCATCAACTGTTGTGTGATTGGTCAGAACTTTGTTGTGGGCGTGTTTATGAACTGCATTGGTGTTTTGCATTTTCAACTTCCTTTAACCCCTTTCAGCTTTGTTGTTCTGATTTAAACCTTTTTTTGTGCTTTATTTCAGCTTTTTAAGTTCCTTTCAGCTTTTTCTTGCTAATTTCAGCTTTTTTTTTTTTTTTGATGAATTCAGCTTTTTCTGCTGTCTTATCAAAGTTACAGCAATTTTTCAGCTAATTTCAGGTTTTTATTCTTTCAGATTTTTTTAATCTCCTTTTAGCTTTTTTCTGCTAGTTTCAGCGTATTTAGCTGATTTAGTGTTTCTTCTATCTTTGCATCTACATGTTAGCTTCAGCTTATTGCCTACTTTTCAGCTTTTTCCTGCCTATTTCAGCTTTAGTGCATTTTTTTCAGCTGCATTCAATTAAAACTTTTGCTAATTTTAGCTGTTTGTGCTGTTAAGCTTCTTCTAACCGCAGATGTTTTATGCTATTTCTGCTTATTCCAGCTTATTTAGCCAATTTGTTTTTTATTAAAAATTTCAGCTTTGTTTTTACTAATTTCAGCTTTTTGGCAACTTTGCAGGTAATTTCAGCTTTTATATGCTCTTTCTAGTTTTTTTCCTGCCTACTTCAGTTTTAGTGCATTTTTCAACTACATTCAGTTCAAACGTTTGGTCATTATAGCTGTTAGTACCATTAAGCTTCTTCTAAATACACGTTTTACGTTCTTTTTAAAAAATAATTTTTTGCTTTTTTCTGCTAAATTCAGCTTATTTAGCCAATTTGTTCTTTATTAAACATTTCAGCTTTATTTTACCAATTTCAGCTTTTTGGCTTCTTTGCAGATAATTTCAATTTTTATATGCTCTTTCTAGATTTTTTTTGTTGTTTATTTCAGATTTAGCACATTTTTTCAGCTACATTCAGTTGAAATAGTTTGCTAATTTAAGCTGCTTGTGCTCCAGTAATCTTCTAACTGCAAATGTTTTATGTTCTTTTTGGCTTTTATCAGCTAATTTAAGCTTATTTAGCTAATTTATTTTTTATTCTGCCTTCTCATCTACAGTTCAGGTTTATTTTAGCTAATTTCAGCTTTTTGGCTACTTTGCAGCTATTTTCAGCTTTAATATGCTCTTTTCAGCTTTTCTTCAGCTTATTTCAGTTTTAGTGCATTTGTCAGCTATATTCAGTGAAATTGATAATTTTAGCTAGTTTGTGCTCTATTAAGCTTCTTCCTTTTAACTGCAGATGTTTAGTTTTTCAGCTCATTATTGCTTATTTCATTGCTTTGAGCTTTATTCTTTTATGCTAATTTTAGCATGTTTATGCAACTTTTAGCATATTTCTGCTCCTTCCAGCTTAATGCTAATTTTCAGCTATTGGTGTACCACGTGTTTTAGCTTGTTTAGCAGCATTCAGCAAATCATTCACCAATGAACATTCGCACTACATTTTCACAGGAAACGCAATTTATTTAGTTGTCAAAGGGCGTCAAACCACTTTAAAACGACAAAATTCAGAGCGGAGCTATAAAAGAAAAGTTGGCTCGTCTTAATTAAAGCAGCACAAACAATAGGTGCTCTGCCTTGAATAAAACAACCAACTTTCCGTGGGCAAAAATCTGGGTAATTCCCTGCTAATTATAATAAAAATGCTCAAAAGGAGGATTTGAATGGGACCTGCTTGTATCTTTAGTGAAGAACAGCGGTGAGAAAAGCAGCCAAAGCCTGAAGAATGGGCTCAACCTGATCGCTTTCCAAAACGCCTGCAGTGTGTCACTCTCCTGCACACCAACAAAAGCATGCTCCTTGGCGAGCAAGAGTACATCCTTTCTCCCGTCCTAAGAAAAGCAAGGGGAGAGCTGAAAAGCTCCAAAGTTGGCGAGATTCCTTTGAGACCTGTGAAGATTCGCTGTTTTCCTTCTCGTCAAGAGAAATAGGTTGATTGTGCTTTGACCCATCTTAGCTTGGTTTTAAAAAAAAAGAACGAGGGGGGAGAAAAGAAAGCTGAAGAAAATGCACAGAGAACAAGAGTCTTTTTTCTTAGCAGTCACTTGGCGATGAGGGAGACTGAACAGCGTTGAATCAGCTGAACAGCTGAATCAACAGCGTTAAAGACGATGTGTTCAAACTTTGCAATGATAACAAAAGAAGAAGAAGCAATGAAAAAGCCACACGCTGAGTCGAGAGCCTGACAGCCTCATCAAATGCTACGTTGGTGCGTGATTTCCTGCAAAACACAAAACTTTACCTCTCATGCAAGCAGAGCCTTGTGCACGGTGGTCTAATTATTTTATTTTTTTCAAAATTTCGACTACAGCTGAAGGCATGAAAAGGCTACAAACTCCCCTCCCATTCCAACTTCTGCTACAAACCTCTTTTGTTAGGGGGTCTATCCTGAGGAAACGTGGTATTTCGTTTCATGCTGATGACTGTCAGATTTATCCGCCTTTCAAACCCAATTAGTACAGTGGCCCTGAGGTGTAAACGAACAACATTTGAAAAAACAGAATTACATTAAGCCAAAGCGGAAGTGGACAAAGTGGAAGTGGACAAAGCGGAAGTGGACAAAGCGGAAGTGGACAAAGCGGAAGTGGACAAAGCAGAAGTGATGAAAAAACAGAATTACATTTGAAAAAAAAATCTTTTGAAAGAAAAACAAAACAAAATTACATTGAAAAAAACAGAATTACATTAAGCCAAAGCGGAAGTGGACAAAGTGGAAGTAGAAAAAGTGGAAGTGGACAAAGCGGAAGTGGACAAAGTGGAAGTAGCCAAAGCAGAAGTGATGAAAAAACAGAATTACATTTGGGGAAAAAAAAAAAGCTTTTGAAAGAAAAACAAAACAAAATTACATTGAAAAAAACATAATTACATTAAGCCAAAGCGGAAGTGGACAAAGCGGAAGTGGACAACGTGGAAGTTGACAACGTGGAAGTGGACAACGTGGAATTGATGAAAAATCAGAATTACATTTGAAAAAAAAAAAAAAACACTTAAGCTCTGGCACTCAATTTATTTTTAATAATTTAAGCATAAAATATATTTTGATATCATAAAAAGTCATTGGATGAGAACTATTATAAATAGTACTATGAAAAAATTTAATTACATTTTTATTTTTATTAGAATAGTAACTTAATTTCTGTAAGCATGAAACGGGACATGGCAGTAAACCCAAGTTGCATTTAAAATTGTATTTAATTATTTAAAATAAATTCATCTTGTGTACATATGGTTGTGGTTTATGGTAGAGGTGAGTCAAAAATAAGACAAGTTTAATGAAATAATTATTAGCCCACCTTTAAACAAAATATACCACTTTATGGCATGGGGACTCAAAAGGCACCGAATAGTAGTAATGACTCTACTGTATATTGTTCCGTTTTGTGTAGCTAAGTAAAAAAAAAACACTTCTGGTTTGGCTTTATGTTATTCTGTTTTCCAAATGTAATTCCGTCTTATCAAATGTTCATTTACGCCTCAAGGCCACCGTACAATAGTTCTTGCTCCACTCACCCTCTGTTAAAATGTCAGTGACATTAAGTCCTGGATGATTCCAATTGTTTTACGTTTCAACAATCATAAAACTGAAGTCATTGTGTTTAGCCCTGGCTCTACAGCTGTCTCTGTTCCTGTAAACCTCGACTCTCTTGAGCCATATCTTAAGCAGTCTGTTCCAAACCTCTGGATAGTTTTAGACTCTGACTAAATAAACAGATTAAATCTCTTCTACGAAAAGCTTCTTCCAGTTAAGCCAAAGCGTTGTGTTGACCAGATCTGACCTTGAAGAAACAGTCCATGCCTTCAGTACAACCCGGCTGGACTATTGTAATGTACTCTATGTTGGGGTGAGTCAGGTCTCTTTCACGTCTCCAGCTCGTCCAAAACGCTGCAGCTCGGCTCTTAACAGGAACTTGTAGATTTAATTACATTGCACCAGTTCTGTCCTCCCTTCACTGGCTCCCTGTACTTGTTAGTGATTTTAAAATTCTCCTGTTGACCTTTGAGTGACTAAATGGCCTTGCACCAGCATACTCTCTGACCTGCTTCAACCATACGTTCCTTTTCGGGCCATTAGTCACCTGGCCAGCTGCTTTTGGTTGAAGCTCAGAGGAGATCGGGCTTTTTCAGTCGTGGGTCCTAAACTTTGGAACAATCCACTCCCCCCAACATTCGACCAGCATATTCATTTCCTGCTTTTAAATCTCTTAAAAACACCCGTTTAGTGACGTTTAACAGTGCGATTTGATTTAGTATTTCATTATTTTTTAATTACAGCTCGTTATTATTCTTTCAATTGTTACTGTCTGACCTTATTTTTAAGCACTTTGGTAACAGCTGCTGTTTTAAATGCACTTTATAAATACATTTGTCTTTGACAAACACTGTCGCTATCTCACAAAGTGAAGAATGTTACATACATTGCTGCAATACCTGATAATTTAAGGGATTTCAAAGGGACTATCCTTCACTAATTCTGTTTGAGTAAAACACACTCAGTGTTGAGTAGTGGTCTGAATTTCAAAGTCCTGCACAGCGTCTCCACGTAAACGTGCTTTTAGTTGATTTGCTTCTTTCATCTTATTCCTTTGTTTAAAGACCCACTCATTCATTCCAGCACTGGGAGAGAAACCTTCTAAAGCTTATACTGAATAAGTCAACACATTAAAGAAGGGGGGGGGGGGGCTGTCAAACGGAACTGAACACAGTAAAATGGTCAATGGA
>JARVGS010000835.1:6704898-6724467 GCA_031762315.1 Hypsolebias antenori | reverse complement strand
AATAATGAAAATTTCTGAAAAATACTGCCGTTTCGGCCGATGACGTCACTGGGGAGGCGGGCCGGATACGCGAAACGCCGGTTACCGGGAACGCCGGAAACCGGGGGTCACCTGTACATGTAAAATGTATGTTAACGCTGCCCCATACACCCGTTCTTAAGTCCGAGTTGCTGTAAGTCAAGGGCGCCTTAAGTCGAGGACTACCTGTATGCTGTTAGTTTTGGGGCAGAATAGTGAGGATACAGTTTGAGGGTCGTAATGCAACCTGAATCAGAAAATGGTAACTTTGTCACCTTAGTCCTCACAGCACTTTATAACCATCACTTGGTTTGACCTTGGCGTTCAGAGCTGTAACAACTATTTTTTTCCCTTCTTCTTTCGGCTGCTCCCTTCCTCAAGGGTCACCACAGTGAACCAAGTCGCACCAACACTTGGCAATTGCTTTTACACTGGATGCCCTTCCTGACGCAACCACAGACCACTGAGCTACCACAGCTCTCTGTGCGGAGGAGGGAGTTGCCATCTAGTGTGAAAGGGGGAGCAGATGATTGGGGTTAAGAGCCTTGCTCAATGACCCAGAGGGTGGGGGCAGGTGTGGGTGCTTCAGCTTCCCCACCCACATTTTTATGTTGCCAGTCCGGTGGGTAGAACCAGCAACCTTCCGATGACAGGCTCACCTTCTTTAATCTCTGCGCCACCCCTCCTCTTCAACCCAAATAACAAGCCCCAAAACTAACGGCATACGTCTAGATGTCGCCACAAGCTCCAACTGCCACCTTCAGTCCCCGGTTGGATTTCGGAAATCCTGCTGACTTTTGAAGTTGGCATAACCAAATTCCTTCGACGTGTGATAAAATTCTACAAAACTCAATTGACTCAGTTGAATTTATGTTAGCCTAAAAAAATAAGTTAAGTTGTGTCAATTCTGTCATTTGTACGGTCGTGTGGCGGACATTGGAAGGTGGTTTTCTGAGTTTAAGTCCAGATGAAACAGCAGAAGATCAAGTTTACCAAGTCCAGTTGAAGAATTTTTTTTTTTAATCATACTGGTTTAGTAAAAGTGGTTATAAACAAATATTTATGTAAAATAGAAAGATTATAGTAAACAAACTGTTACAAAACATGCAGCCAATGAAAACTGCTTTGGATAAAATTACCAAAAGTGTATTAAAAAAAATGAACAGTACCAATTTTAAACACATATTTTTACATTTTCCATCCGAAAAGCCAAGCTGTTCCTATAATTTATTTTTAGTACTCTAAGCTTTCTGGATTTTTTTTTCCACTTTTGGCTTTGATGGCTTTTTTTTTTTTTTTTTTTTTTGATAATTCAGTCCTTGTAGCAAACAGGAAATAATCCTGCATATAACTTAGAACTGTTGACCATTTACAAGTTTTCAGCTAACAACTCATTAAAGCTCAAATTAAATTTGGTGTGCGTGTAAAATTGTGGTACCGTATATTTGTTTTTGATTTTTGTATAAATGCAGTGAACAAATTGTGAAATTTCAAAATTCAAATCTAAATTCAAATCTGTGACACGGAGACTGATCTGCTGCTGAACCGATGAGTGTCGAGCTAACTCCACCGTATGCTAATGTTATGAAGCAGAGAGCATCAAAGTCCAAGTTCTTCAAGGGGCTCCGGTAAAATAAAAAAAGGTATGTTTTAACCTCAAAATAAAATGATTCAATGGCTTTTTTAGTTTTCAGTTAATAAAAAAAAAAAAACTCTGGAAGATATGGCAGGGCCGCCGTACATCTCTTCACCTCATGAGAACCGTGGCTGTCCTTTGCTAGTGCTAGCAGTGGGGTTAAAACCGAGTTAACAGCTTAGGCTAAAGTAGCTCACCATAACATTAGCTGAAAGCAAACCTTAAAGCAAGCAAGCTAATGCTACACCAAAGGAATGCTAGCTTGCTTTGGTGTGTAGCATTACACCTGTAACTGCTCAGTTGGTTAAAACCGAGTGGGTTAGGGTTTGCAGAAACGCGTCGCCTTGATGAGGTTACTACAGAAAGATTATATTTTCTGTGTCCTAATAATCTGAAGCACTCGCAGAAGCAACATTTCCAATTTAAAACTTTAAGGTTACACTATAACAAAATCACCAGCCCTTGGTCAATTTGGAACCACCACGTGGCCTCAGCAAAATGGCCTCGAGCACTTTTCTTCAGAGCTTGGCCACACCTCCCAGGAGGAGTGGCCACCGTCGACAAACGGGAAACCCTATCCTACATCATGTGACCAGCTCTCAACCAATGACACCTCATCATTTGTATTCAAAATGGAGGACTGTTGAGATTTGGTGTGTAACTAAAACTACATTTTCCACCGGAAATAAAGCAAAATCAGATCTGCCTTGTTTTAACACATGGTATAATAAAAACTTTATTACAAATAATCACATATTTCAGTAAGATAATATATAACTGATAAAAAAAATACTTCACTACTCTTAACTGTAACAAAGATAATTGTCACGATGCAATCACTTTGCTACTCAGCGTGATTCAGAATCGCACTTCATTCAACAGTAACATTAAGCTTTTGATTGCTACGTTTGTCTTTGTTTTACTTAAGTTTCCAACACTGGAAATTATATGAAAATACAATTATTTTTATGTCCTTTCTAACCACGTCTCTGTTCTTTAATTCACCTGGCTAATCATTTTGTCATTCCCATTCACTTATGGGGGTAAATGTTAGGTAAAGCGTGTACAGATGGTCTATTCTTTGTCAATAGTCTTATCCTTTGCTGTGACGTTCCAATAAAATTACATGGATCAAAACACGCACCCAAGAGTGGAGACGAACTGCTCACTGGGCTTTCTATAGCTCGGTTAAAAAGTAATTATAGTTTCACAGATGACTTTAAAACTTTGTTTAATACAGTATACATGCCAGAAAGAATGTTTGAACTGTCTTGATTTCATCTTGTTCCATTTGTTTTGCAGTGTTTACCCAAATTCCAACATTTACACTTAGACTAGATTGTCATTTCTTAATTTAGGTTTCTATTGAGGGATATTTAGGATGATTGACCGTTTAAAGACAGCTACACAAGGGATTATCAATTACCAACTTTTTGCAGTAACTATAAAGGGTGTCATTGTCTTATCGTCGCTATCGACTTCGTTCTTGGCACATAGTTATTAACTAGTGGAAACTGGATAAAAACAGAGCCGCTGTCTGTCAAGGATATGATCTGTAGCACAATAAAGCATGGGAAAAAAACAAGATATTGCCTTAAAAAAGGGAACATACACTAGATATGCTCTCTTAAATTGCACGATGACTGTATCTTGTCGGGCAACACATGGTGGTCCAACCGTTAAGGAGAAGCACATCTGAAAGGTGCTGTCACCTTTCAATCTTTGTTTCTTTTTTTAAGCATTCACCGTCTTCACTCCCTGATATTTTTTCCCTCCGTGGTGGATTCATCCAAAATTCAATTACTTTCAGGGAGGACTCGGCAAGAGAAATGGGGCACTCTCTCGGCGCCCTTGCGGTTTGGAGTTAGCTCGAGAAATGCATCCTGCCTTCACACTCTCGAACAATTTCCTCCATCGACAACTGAGACTATCGTTTAAGAACAGCTTGCCAAATGGATATTGAGATGATGGTTTGCCACAGATCTTATTTTAAATCTCTTACCCTGTCACACATTTTGATTCGTCAAGATACTTGTGCTCAGTTTCTAACCACTATCATATTTGACATTTCTGGATAGCGGTTCATATCTTTAGAGCATGTTTCCTTGATACTACAGAGTACTGACAGGAGAAAGCAATAATGCAAATATGACTTGTGGGAGTCCCAACTCTGTTGTTTGGAATCCACTTCAGATTTGTGGCTCAAGGTTTTGGTTAAATTATTGTCAATTTTTGTTCTTTTGATGTACCAACTTCAGCAAATTTAGCATCAAAGTTACGGCTAAGACAGAAGTGTCATAATGTATCTCTTCACGTCTCAGGACTGCTAGCCTTTCTTGTCTAGATTTAAAACTTTTAGCTGCAAAACGTTTATTTCTTTTAGTTTCTAACAGGTAAAGAGGATGGGTTTTCAAAGATCTGAAAGGAAAACGTCATTACCACATATGGAAATATAAGAATCGCAGATGAGAGAAAAAATGTATTTTTTTTTTTTAAATGCCTTTGGGAACATGCAGGGATAATTTTTGGAGTAAATCTTAGTGATGTGCCTGATTCTTTAACTCACAGAAATACAACAAGCACACCACTAATTAAAGTTAACTAAATATAGTAAAATATTTAAATAAAACTGAGTAGTGAAAAACAAAGCATAGGTTAAAAAAATGTTGAATATGGCTAGTTGATTGAGTGAACTATTCAGAATACCACGCATACAAAAACAACTTTACCTATTAGCGTATTTGCATGCTTAAAGAGGCCTCCATTTTAAATTATGGCTTACAAATAAAAAATTAGGGTGTTCTTTGTACATCATATAAAATATGTAAAGCTTTTAACCTTTAAAGACAACCTGCTAGGTGTAAAAGTTAGAAATAGATCCACACAAAAAATGAATAATTAAAAAAACAAATTTATCGAGTTTCCTAAAGAATGCACAATCAATATACAAACCAATGGTAAACGTTACGATATGAAGCAAAGAGTAAGCAGTATGGTACAAACCGAGGAGTGTATGGTAAAAACCAGCAACAGATACGGTACAAACTATTAAGTGAGTGATAAGTTTCAAACTGATTAATAATACGGTACAAAACGAGAAAATATGGTAAAAAACAGCAACATATATGGTACAAACTGTTAAGTGGGTGATAAGTTTCAAACTAATGAATAATACGGTACACACCGAAAAGTGAATGGTACATACCAGCATTAGATGGAGTGCATACCAATAAATGAGTTATAAGTTACTAACTAATAAACAATGTGGTACTAACCGAGATGAGTACAATGGTACAAGTCTGCAATAGACACTGTACAACATGATAATTGAGTGACAAGTTATCAAATGGACAGTATGGTGCAACATAAACAACAAAACAGAGAAGTTTTAAGTACAAACCAATAATAGATAAGGTGCAAATAAATAAGCGAGTGATAAGTGATATGACTAATACAATACAAACCAATGAGCCAACAATACAAACTGAGAATTGTATGGTTCAAATCAGCAGTAGGTACAATATAAACCATTAAGTGAGTGATGCGTTACAAAGTAATGAACAATATGGTACAAATAACCTGATGCATGCTCAGTACAGTACAAATCGAGAAGTGTATGGTACAAAAACGGCAGTAGATACGGTACAAACCACAAAGTGAGTGATGAGTTACAAAGTAATTAACAATATGGTACGAACCGATAACTGTATGGTACAACTCAGCAGTAGATACGGTAAAACCCACAAAGGGAGTGATGAGTTGCAAAATAATTAACAGCACGGTACAAACCTAGAAGTTTATGGTAATACATCAGCAGTAGATACGGTACAAACCGTTGAGGGAGTGATAAGTTACAAAGTAATTAACAATACAAACCGAGAAGTTTATGGTACATATCTGAACGGTACAAACTGTTAAAGGAGTGATATGTGATGATATGAATAATAAGGTATAACTGAAATGATAAAGCAGATCAAAACGAGGAGTACATAGTACAAACCAGCAACGGATACGGTACAAACCAATAAATGAGTGATAGGTTACAAACTAATGAACGCTACGTTAAACGATTAAAGATAAAGTGCAAACCCAAGGAGTGATAAAATGCAAACGACTAACAGATACGGTACAAACCGATGAACAATACGTTATGGTGCTTGACTAAAACGGTGAATAAAGTTGTTCTTAAATATGTTTACAGATGGTTTGTATCAACTTATGCAGCAGCAGTCATGACGGTGAATGTTTCAGTTTGAATGCACATGCCCTCCATCTCTGTCATTACATCTCGCTCCCTCTCCCCCATTTCACCTTTCTGCCCCGTTCCTCCTACCTCCAGGCAGAAAAATTGATATGTACTCTGCTTGGCGAGTTAACATTTCTATTTGTGAGAAACACTTCTTAAGCCCTCATACCCTTGGCTGACGCACACAGCCACCCACACAAGTCTGTGCTCTCCTCGCTGAATTATTCCATTTTAGATTATCTAATAACGCTGCAACCACAAGCCTCCATGTTCCTGACATATGCAAAGAGAAAAGATGAAGTTGCTTCTTTAATACAGTAAATATGTATTTTTAAACATGTTTAAAAATGTAATTGCCTTTGAAGTCCTTTCTTTTTTTTATAGTTTGTTCCAATATGTATAGTCTTAGATTTCTGAGCAACATCAAGCACGAAGAGCACATTTCATAGATAAAACAGGAACAACCAAAAACTTTTTGATGCACGTAGCCACATTATGCCGTGTTTGGTTTCTGCAGTGCAAACAGAAAATCTCATATTCAGAGGATAGAAACAGTTATTAGCTTGAAAAAATGTTGAGTTTTGGTTCAGTTAACCACCAAGCCACAAAATGTTGCAACAGCTTGTTTGATTTACATAATGTGTAAAAAAATTTAAAATTAAAAAACAAGCACATACAGTGCAGCAGACTGAAAAAAAAGACAAACCCCTGCTTCATGGCATTAGAAAGTCATTACAGGCTATGGGCTATAAGACATACTAACAATATGATTGTGTTTAAAATATATTCAAATTTTGCAGTACATTTAACCATGCATAAACTTTACAAGTTTTAAATTAACCAAGTTCTTAAAAGTGCATGCTATCAATATTCAGTGATGCAACGTCAAATTTCCTTTTATGTTGATGAACATACAAAGAGGAAAATTAACTTTTTGTACCTAAACAACTTCCTAGTTTTGCAGCGTTTATCGCTTTTTAAAAATAAATGCAATGAGACAGCAAGCACCGTAAATTTGCACTAAGGATTTGGCAATTGCTCTTCCTGATGCCACCGGGGCTCAAACCTGCAGCCTCTTATAACCACTGAGCGACCACAGCCACCTAAATATACAGACGCTAATCAGTTTGTAAATTTATTTTGGTTACTGGAGATCCCTGCGAACTCACATGGCGTACTGTGACCCATGCAGTGAGGTCTCAAAAACTCTGTTTGGTACCAGTCCTGTATTAGTTCATTTCCCTGGGCTGAGACTGTCAGAGACTAGTCACTGCCTTAAAATTGCAAGAAACTTATGAGAACATTGGAAATGTTTCTGCAGCTAATTTATTAAATTATGAATGTTTGCAACCAAGTGACCAGTTAGCTGTGCAGTCGCTGTTTGCACAAACAATTTTTTTACTAGATTTTTTTTAATTGAATGACGTTTCCAGGCTCATACCTTGCAAATCTGTATTCTAGACTGCCAACATAATTATGTTGCTGACCACCATCCATGTTGTACCCACCTCAGCCCCTGCTTTGTACAGACCTCGGCAGCATAGGCATCGCAACAATTGTGAAGGGGCGTGTCCCCCTCCACATTTGAAAAAAGTTAATTTGCCCCTCCCCACAATTTACCATGAAATATTACTTCACCCAACACTGTTTTTATTTCTTCATAAACAAATCCATTCCACTTGATTAATAGGAGAATACTCAAACCACTAAAAGTCCACTCCATGTTTTCCTGGTTACCTACAACAACTCACTACACTGCATGCAGCATTTCCCCCAGGTCACTTGGCTTGGCAGGACGTGCACCTCAAAAGGGGAGCCACCTCTGTGTTACGCGCTAGCTTAGCGTTACGTTAGTGCAATTGTTGACCAAGTTGTGGGGATTAGGATGCATGAGAAAAGCGGAGCACTACGTATGTAGCATCTTAGCTAACGTGTCTGTACTGTGCATTGCTAGCTTAGCACTATGTTAGTGCCAGAAGTTGTCGACAGAACGGGGGTGGGGGGGCTGTTGGTCAGGCTACTCTAAAACAGTTACTTAATCACGTTTTTAGTAAACATAGATGTGTAATATTTCATTAAAATACAAGTAGTCCTCGACTTATGACAGAAGTCCGTTCTCACGTGACATCGTAAATGGAATTTGACGTGTCGGAACGTACGTAAATAAATGTGACGTTCCTGTTTTACCAAGCACGTAAACCACGTAAGTCCATGGTGATGGCCTTCCTTTTTCTCGATGCACTGCCATCAGAAGAGTCCTCCTTGCGTTTTGAGAGCATAATGAAGGGCTAATGAAGGGCTAATGGCCTACTAGCATGCTAGTGACCCATCCTCCTCCGTACAGTCTGTATTCCTCTGCCACTGCACCGCGTACTGTATTCTTCCGCTGCTGTGCTGCCGCGTTACGACGTTTAACGTCGTAAAACGGTCAAAAAAACGACGTAAAAATGACATAAAAATGACGTAAAATCGAAAGTAACCGCGTAACGTGAATAAGGGAAATGCTGTCATAAACTCAAAACGTCATAAGACGAGACCGTCGTAGCCCGAGGACTACCTGTATACCAGAATGCAAGAAATGACATCTACTTGTTTCAAAAATTTCTGGGGGAGGACCCCTGGACCCCCCACCAGGGTGTACCCTCCCACATTACAAATGCTTCTGACGCCAATGCTCAGCAGCCACCCCAATGTTTAGAATTTGATCTACTGGAGTACATGTTGGAAATGAAATTTGGCAGGTTTGCACCAGTTTGTTGTTTACATTGTGGTTTTTAGACATGGACTTTCAGGTTAATATAAAATCTACATTGCAACAGTATCAGGTGTAAATTCAAATAACAAAAATGCCTCAAGCTTCTGGAGAAACTTCGACCGGCAGTGCTTAAATATTCACGGACTGTCGTTTCCCTACATCTCTTTCACGCACAACCTTGAACACACTTTTTTTTTTACTCTGCACCTAAATTCAAATCTGTGGCACGGAGACTGATCTACTGCTGAACCGATGAGTGTCGAGCTAACTCCACCGTATGCTAATGTTATGAAGCAGGGAGCATCAAAGTCCAAGTTCTTCAAGGGGCTCCGGTACAAAAAAAAAAAAAAAAGGCATATTTTACCCAAAAATAAAATGATTCAATGGCTTTGTAGTTTTCAGTTAACCAAAAACATTAAAAGCAGCCGCTTAATCTAACATTTGTTTGTTTTTTTTCAAAATGGACATTAAAAAGTGGTTAACAAGCTGACTCTGGTAAATTCTGTAGCTTGCTGAAACTTTTCAGCTTAAATACTTTTTAAGTAGCACAACTGTGGGCTGATTCAAGGAGGACTGAAAGAGGATTACCAGATTATTAACATGAGTTAATAAAGCCTACAGCAACAAGAATCAAGTCCACTAAACTTCAATCTTGATGAGTTTTGAAATCAAATCAATCTCTTGGAGGAGCTGAATAAACACAAGCTAATATTTTCCAATAACAGCAAGAAAAACAGGTCTTAACTAAGATTTGTCTCGAGTTGATCAATCTTTAAGGGACTTTCTTCTCGAAAAAGGTTTCTAACATGTATGAATCCAACCATCCTGAAAACCAAAACAAAAAAACTGACCTGTGCTATGCAAATCTTTCTTACAGCACCAGACAACCCACATCGCCATGCTATGCAGCAGTGATTCAATATCCGTGGATGAGGGGTTCTGCATCCCCGGGCCCTCCTTGTAAAGTGGCCTATAAATCACAAACCCTGTTGAGAGCCGGTCTCTGTGGGTCTGGGTTCAGGACAGGGGAAAACAGAGCTATGCTCTGGCGAGGAACAAGGCGCATCAGAAGCAACCCCTCCCAACCACAGCTGGGATGCAAAGCAATGTCTTGGGAGCTTAAAGTTATTACCATCATTAGCCAAACAAGACTCTGGATTACTAAAGTACTAGAAATGTTATCTTCAGACAGAGATGATTCCAAGACATAACTAAGCTGGATTTAAATCCATGATTTAGAAAGATCTATTATAATAAAATTTGGGGTATTAAAACATCCTGGTGTTCAATATCTGATAAGCATACCGACAAATACATTGCTGGTATGCAGTCTGTCTAGGCCATAGTATACCCCAAGTCCAGAATATATTTGGGGTTACAGGGGCCTGGGCTATATTACATTGTGTAATTTTAATGTTGTTGTACATTGTAGCCTAGTCCAAGTTGTACTCCAGGGTATAAACTGGCTAGGCCAGAGTATACCCCAATGATATGAGTTGTAAGTAAGTAGTAAATGCTATGAGTCATCACTGTATGTTTCTATACAATGATTAAATTAGTTCTGTACATTTAACCCATAACACCTGAGATACACCCAGGTGGAGCAGTGGGCCGCTATGCAAGTGCCCGGGTAGTAATTTGGTGTCTTGCTCAGGGACACCACGGGTTGATTGAGTGTGACGTCATGTTAAGAATTACCCAAATACTGTAATTACTTTAAACTCAATAAATGCCCAGCAACTCTACCCCCCTGCTTGCATTGTTGGCCAGTGGCCACCATTTTGAATCCCTGATTCGGTTAAGCAGGGTGAATACCCTCCATTTGTGACCAGTTTATCAGTAAAGATTGTCAATATTTATCATGTCTTGACAATAAAATTGGAAAATTCTGCCAATTTACTGATAAAATTAAAGTCACAGTTCACAACTCTGCTGATAAAAAGACATTTGAGATAAACTACCAGGTTAGATGGCTATAATCTGCCTTGGATAGGTATATGCCCAGAGTATACTATGGTCTGGACCAAACTAGACCCAGGTTTCATCAGAGCAGAGGTTACATTGGTCTCCTATACTGGTATTGAACACATTAATAGTGCAAAAACAATAAATCTTCGATCACAGTATTACCATGTAACATATAAAGGTATACGTCCTGTGATGGACGTGTGACCTGTCCACGGTGTACCCCACCTCTTGCAGTGACTGCTGAATATAGGCACCAGTGACCCACGCAACCCCAAAAGGAAGAAGCAGGTGAAAGATAATGGATGGATGGATGGCATATAAAGTGTACCATGAACACCTAAGGTCCTAACATTCCTTGAATGAATGCCAATCCTCAGCCACCTTTCATGCTAGAGTTTTAAACTTTGATCATTTTGTGTTAAAAACGATGGATGTTCTAGCTGTAAGACCTTGAGATTATCATGCAGAGGCACAATTGTCTTTGACGACCATAATAAAGCTAACATTATCAAACGCCAGAGGGGTTTATACCGTAGAAAACCAAACATTTGGTTCAAAGTCAGGACACTATAGCAAGTAGTTCTCTCCCCCCTTATTCCAGCTTGCACTCAAGTCAGGTTGAGCTGTACGTACAGAAGTAGCTGTAAATACCATGTTGCCCCAGGTCTCGTGTGAAGTAGCTAATGACAAATGAAGAGCTGCTAATGAAGCGCTCCTTGATTTCACTCACTATTAATCCCTTGATGTAGCTGTTCTATTTAAACTCTTGCTCAGCTCGCAGAGTGGAGAATATGATGCAAACGCTTTTCTCCTTGGTGCATGCACTCATGTAGCGTACACAAACAGACTATGCTTATGGTTCCCACCTGGGTAGAGGCTGCATATTAAAGTTTGAGGATTTTCTTTCAATATATATCCAAAAGCCATTACTGAGACTAATATAAATTAATTTCAAAGGCTCTACAGACTCACTTGGGTCAAAGTGTCAATACAGGTGGGTGGTTATGCTTGTTGTTTCGGTAACACGGAGCCCCATCTTTGTCCTACAAAAAAAAATTGTAGCCTGGTTTGTTTTGTTTTCCTGACAACTAGTAATTTGTTCCCCATTTTTATTGCTGTACCAACATATGGAGTATCACAACAAAACCTTCATGAATGAGTAAGCACAGATGTGATGGAGAGGGGAGGGGAGAAATGGCTCATTTCGTTTCTCCTGGCACGCAATTTTCGTCTTCCATTCGCATCTCTCGGGAATCCGAAACACATCTAAAACACATCAACTTCATCTTCTCTGGGCTGAATGGGTCTGAGAGGATCACGTTCAGGATGACAGCAGAGCTGAAAATGATGGGAATCATAATTCTGCCCTCTAACTCACAGCAATGAGCTTCTCGTCTAGAACATTTGCAAACATTCTGGTTGACCTTTTATTTTCTGATGTAACAAATGGGGAAACTAAAAGGTTTTCAAACTGTATTTGAAAGATACACAAATGCTAAACCAAAAAGACCCACATTTAATGAAAAGAGACAGAAAGTTAACACCATTAACTGAAAATTCCCAGCACACAGAAAGTAAATAAAGCGTCACAGCAGAAGCAGACAGTCATACCTTCACAAGAAGGTGCTCACATCTTGGTCTGTAAAAGTGGCCTTGAAGGTGATTCTCGAAGAAGTCCGTTCTACACAATACCTATTTGCTGAGTAGTCGAGGGAAAGGGTGCAGCCGGAGCTTGACAGCCTCAAAGTGAGAGGGAAGGGCTTTTATTTTTCTACACAGACTGTCACAGAGCTGAGCTCCAGGGCCGATCTTCTCGCTTGTACAAAACTTGTGGTCCAAGCTTAAAAGCCAAGTCTGTGTCAAGAGACCAACCAATTCAAAAGTAGTGTATTAGGTTTGTTAAGAATGTCAAATGCAAGCCAGAATTATATCAGAAGCTTGTTTGAATGTTAAAAGATTTGAACTGTGTACTTTCCTTTTTGAATTAAGAAAGCTCCTCAGATGAAAAGAAAGTGTCTTGAACAAATGGTTGATTTGTTAAAAATGTATTCAAATTTACCATGGCCTGGGTAAATGAGAACCCTGAACAACCTCAGGTTTGGAGAAAAAGTTTATTTCCGACCGAACTAAAAAGCTAAATGACTTGTCATTGCAGTATCAAAAAAAAGTCTATGCCGCTTCAGTGCGGCTCCACTCGGCTCTCCATTCTACAGTTGCACCGCTCGGGGTGGCAGCATGTTGAAGTAGCTCTGTTACATTAAATCTGAAATTTGCTTTTTGAAATTTTAATTCCTTGTTTGCTGGATGTAAATCACCTTTTTTTTAATGATTGTTCCCTCAGGTATCCGATGCTGTGCAGCTGGGAGGATTTTTACTGAAACTTTTTTTTTTTAACTTTTGGACATTTGTTACGACGTGTAACCATGAACCCAAGGTGGTTTTCACAACCAGGAGCAGCAGATTAACATCTCAAAAGTTCAAGCTCCAAATCTCAAACGAGTTGAAAAGGAGGCTCCATGGATGCATTCCCATCTCTCTACCGGCTGTGCTCGAGTGTCTGACCACTAGGATCCTGGAACTGGCAGGAAATATGGCTTATGACAGCAGAAGGACTGGAGTCGTACCCTAGCACCTGCAGCCAGCTGTCCGCAGTGACAAGGAGCTCGGTGGGCTAATGGAAAGAGTGACCATCACTCTGGGAGGAATTTTGCTCAGCATTAGGGCGGTCCAGCAACCCGGGGTAACCAAAGGTCAGCAGTTTGGGTGGACGGATCGGACAGCATATGCTGTCAGTTACTTCAGATCCACTGTGGGATGGACCTTTACAAGAGATCCTTCCTGCCTACAGCCATCAGTATCTATAACTTATCTTAACGAAACAAGGATAAGTTAAACATAATTTCCCTTTGGGATCAATAAAGTATTTTTGAATTGAATTCTCAGGTGTAGGCGATTTGCCTCTACCGTTGAGGCTAACCTGTTTCCCCTGGTCTGTGGGAAGGATCGTCAATGTAAGGTAGGCAGGATCATAACAGGTCATTGTGTTGGAGCCATTCCACATGTTGCGGTCCTTAACTGTCCTGTAACTGGACTTGAATTTTGCTAGCTAAACTCGACACTGCTCCTAAGTTCGGGTGTAGCCATGCCATTTTCTCAGACATCTCTCTGTAAATGCGCTTATTTTATATAGCGCCGTCTGTCAGCACAATGACGAAATAGAGGCTCAGATGTAGTTTGCAGTTTTGCTGGGTGGGTCTTCCAGTGACGTAGCTCTGCTGACCAATCAACGGCTGCTGTCTGCTTACGTCAAAATCAGCCCCTTGGAGCAGTCCACTTGGAACCTGTATGAGGTGGTCCCATAAACTGTGTCAAGTGGTGTGGCTATCAACAGTGAAGAGGCCCTTAACTGGTGCCATGTTGTGTCAAGCAGAGGAATGATCAATGGTAAGAGGACTGTACTTACAGTATATAACGTCTTTCTATCTGATCAAGATACTCAAAGCGCTTTACACTGCAATCTGTGCCCTTATTTATCCATTCATACAACACTCTACTGCACCTTTACAAAGAATAATAGGGGCTTTAGATCACATTCATATACCAATGGGATCGGAGGCAATAAGGGGTTCAGTGTCTTGCCAAGGGACACTTCAGCATGTGATTGCTGGTGGAATCAAACCCCCATCTCTCGCAATGGAGGACAACTGCTCTAACCACGCAGCCACAGCTGCCTGTTTATAGTATACATCCATCCATCGTAACCATCTTTCCACAGGAGGAGAGATGGTTACAGCAAAGCACCATTATTTCAGTTGACAATTAGTTGACAATAAATTTATAGCAGGTTGTTCTTGGTGGAAGTAGCCTGGCTGGATCAGACATGCTACAGCTAGCTGCTGCTGCTTGTTGCACTTGAAAATAACCATGAAATCTAAGAAAATGTAACTTAAAACAAGTTTTTAGATTGGAGTTGTTTTAAGATGGCAGGAATCTAATTTCGTCTTAGTCCTGCTTGGACTAGCAAGGTTTTTCCATCCATCCATCAGCTTCTTCTTGTTTTGGAGTCCCTACTACAATATGTGACAATAGACCGACCCATAAACGTCGAGCTTCGCCTTACATCTCAGATACTCGCCTGAAACTATTAAAAAGATCTCTTAAAGTTTACAGCTAGAAGCAACTAGAGATATTGGTTTGCCAACACGATATAATTTCATTTTCAAAAAGTTGAAAAAATTATTTAAAAGATTTTGAATTTTAAGTTTTAAATGAATCATAATGTGTGTCTAGTAATGGGCCTAACCATTTATCAAGCACATTCCTAGCATTAAGGAGATGAAACCAATAAATTTTGGGTTTTTATCGATTCATTTCATGCACAGCTGATTATATCTTTGGTATTATTTATGGTTCTAATAGCAAACAGGCAACAAGCAGTTGATAAAAGGAGAAAATCCTCGATATCTCTCATGATTTTCTGAGTGAAAGGAACAGCATGTGAAGACATACTGTTCTTTATCTGATCTATTGTATTTGTCGATTCCCAACATGATTCCTGCAACAGAAATAAATAGCTCTGGATCAGATCGATGCCCAATGATTGCAACAGAAGATGGAACAAGGCCCAGAGAAAAGACGAAACTCATCTTTGGTGGAATTGGATTTTGTTCAACAGATTTAACTGGCCACGTCTGTTCTGCATGTAGTCCATGGCATTTTTTTTTTTTTCAGATTTCACAATAACTGCACAGCAGAATCCAAAGGTGTTCAGCTTCAATACGTTTGGGATTTTTGGTTTCACACACATGCAGAGCATTCACATTCCCCCTCGAGTCTTAATGTCCCTTGATGGCTGTGATGGAGGTAGACCCCCCTCTCCACTTCCGTTCCAACATTCTTCCTCACAAATCCTCATCAATTGCTCCAATCTGTCCTCGCACAGAGCCAGTATTCTACAGCGAGACAACACTTATTCCCCACCACATTAATGAACTCTTTCATTTGAAAGCCTTTGACTGTCCGCACCTTGATTGCAAACCCAAGGCCAATGGGTTTTGGTGACAGCTCCTTGAAAATTAAAAGCATCAATCAGGAACAGAACAGGGAAGAAAAATTTTCGGATCCTACCTGAACATTGTCAGCTATAAGGGTTCATTTGCGAAAAAGCCAGGTTGTCGTTTTATTTTGCCAATTTGGAGTTGGCATACTAGTTAAGGATTAAAGATTAAAAGCCTAGCCTTCACTGAAGGAATGCACATTGCTGGTCACCGTTCAGGCTAAATGTTTTGACTAAATTCACAAGAGAAATGATGGAATTGTAGATCGTACCTCAAGAATAATTTAAGTTTAAACCAGCAGATAACTTCTTGACAGAATCTGATTGTCCACCAAAATGTTTGATTGCCCACAACTTTTAAGTAAAGAAGGCTAAACATCAAGAAAAATGTAACTTTTTAAGTACATTGCATTACCGTATTTTTCGCTGTATAAGTCACATTTTTTGCATAAATTTATAAGTCCTGCGAAGCGACTAACATATGTCCCCCCCCCCATATTTACAACCCAATTTTTGGCTGAGATCTGACGATTTCATTCATTCTGACATGAAAAAAAATTTGAACATTACCATTTTCAGCCACTAGTGGGCCCTCAAATAATATGGCAGGCCAAACGTCTCATTAATAAGTAAAAGTGGTTATTAACTAGACACTTGGCTTGCCATACGGAGCCACCTTTGTCTCGCCCCGGAACTCCTGGAGCAAATGTCAAATCAGATGCATTTTGCCGCGCTGCCCAGGTGAAATGCAGCCGATTTGACCATTAAAGTGCATTTATTAAGGAAAAGTTCAACTGAGACGCACCTTTACTATAAGTTCAAGCAAACAAATAATTGTATTCAAGTGTTAATCATGTTAAATTCTTGTCCCGCGCAAGCTCCAGCAGCCACCATTTGGCAGCCAATGGATTTTTGGCACAGCACCGGCCCACGTTTCCGGGTGGTCAGTGGTGACGCATAATAGATGTGACTTATATGGCAAAGCGACTTATTCAGGTTTTTTCCACTTTATTAGACATATTTGGACTGATGCGACTTATTCGGCAGTGCGGCGTGTATGGCGGCAAGTACAGTAAATACAAAGAATGTTCTCAATCGGCCATCTTGTGGACTGCTTGGAATTTCCAAGCTACTGAGTAGCCGACTCTTTCAGGAGATGCTCGAATGGACTTTTCTCATTCTCTTCCTCCTCATCAGACTTGGCATGAGAAGCACTCGCAGCGTATGTAAGGAGGGACTAAAGCAGAAAAAATATTTTCACTGAATTCATTTCTACACTTACAAGTTATCCAAAGTTAAACCAGAAGTTTGAAGACATGTGTATGTTGCACACGTCTGTATGATGACAACGCTCCTAACATTAACATTTAACACAAAATTAGACTTTAAATACAAGTCCCAGGCAGGGCACGTTGAGGGAAGAGGGGGTGGGGTGATGGTGCAGCAGTTCTGGTATCTCCTCTGACTGCAGTGAATTGGTCACGCGTGAACACGTTTAATAATGTATTACATGTCACCTTGGATTAGGGAAGCGGGGGGTCCTCCGTGGAAAACAGTCCAGGAAGCACTGATCGGTGCTTTCACCTGCAGTCTGTCTCTTGAGTCGGGAACACTGCGATCACCTGCCGTGTACCAGACAGCAGGCCCCGCCCCTTTCTGCTCTGATTGGGTCAGACTGTGGTTCTGGTTCTTTATTTGTTGAAAGCGGCATCGGTTTAATCCTTGTATCAACATATTGGACAGCTTTAAAGAGACGGCAACAAAACACGTTTTCCCCGGTTCAATTTTAACGATGGCGGAAATCCGTTGTGGCAAAAGAGACGTTAATAGCGCTAAATAGTAGCTGAAATAACTGCAATGCTGAAGCTAGCAGAAAAAAGCTGAAAGGAGCATAACAAGCTGAAATTAGCAGAAAGTTATTTAGGCTGTAAGTAGCAGAACAAGCACAAAATAGTGGAAATTATTTGAAAATTTTGAAATAAGCAAAAACAGCTGAAAAGTAGCTAAAAAGGCAGAAAGAGGCTTAAATTAGCGGAAGTGAATAGATGCTGAATTAGGCTGGGAAAAGTTTTAACGAGTGCAAAAAATGTTAAAGCTCAAAACTAAAATTAGCATAAAAGCTAAATAGCTGCTGAAATAGTAGAAAAAGCTTAACCTTGCAGAAAGAAGCTGAAATATGACATAAGCAGAAAGACATTAGAAGTAGCATAAAAATGAAGATAGCAGAAAGAATATGAAAGGAGCACAAAATAGCTGAAATTAGCTGAAAACGTTTTAAATTTGCACAAGGAAGCAGAAAGAAGCTGAAGCAGAACAAAATATGAAAGGAGCAGTAAACAGATCTGAAGGAGGTAAAATGAGTTCAGTTCATTTTCTATGAGACAATAAGTGGCTGAAAAGGCTAAACATTTCAAAAAAGCTAAAGTTGCACCAATACTAAAAGTCACAGCACGATTGTCCTGAAAGAGCTGAACGTTTTGATTCATGATTCGTTGAAATAGATGAAAATTGTGGGACGAGAAAGATGCAGAAAAATGTACAGAAGAAAATGGATCACAATAGAGTGAATGCTTCTAAAAACAACCACACTATTCTAGCCATGTTGGAGCTTTTAATTGCGAGTTTAGGGAGGTGGCGATCGCCACAAGTAAATCAGTAGTAGAGGTACGTCACACTATTTTTATCTCCAGAAGTTTCATAAGAAGTAGTTCAAGTGCAACATGATGGTTTAGTTATTACTATTAGTGCCGTTGCCTCACAGCAAGAAGGTCCGACTCAACCCCTGGTTTGGATCTTCCTGTGTGGGAGTTTGCATGCCCTGCATGTGAATTTCTCAGTGTACTCTGGTTTCCTCCCACAGTCCAAGAACATGCATATTTAGATTGCCTTCAGGCCATGGAGATCAAAGGTCTCTTTGCAAGGGAGGCCTCGATGGGATGTGCCTGGTTAAATACGAACTAATGAATAAAACAAGAAATAGTTTAGTCGAACACGTTAAGATGAGCTTTTCTTTTGGTGGCAAGTGATAAAAAAAGATCCTTCATTTTGCTGATGACGCCTCGATATATTGGAATGTCCGACTCCTGTTTACGCTGGAAGAAACCAAACAGTCCTTTAAAAGACAGCAGCAAGCCAATCCATCGGGGAGTCCTGGAGGAATTCTGCTCCTCTGGATAAACCTGACCATAAAAAAAAAAAATTTTTTTTAAATAAATAAATAAATAAAAAACGAGCCAGTGCCAAATGACATAATCTGTCTAAATCAATTTCTGTATGAGAGCACTCGACTCGGCTCAATATGTAGCTGCAGGGCTCCTGTTAAGTGGCCACTGCCACAGACCTATTAATTCATGTGGTGCTGCCTGTTCCTGTGGCCACGAGAGGTTCAGAAAGAAAAAATAAACTAAAATATAAAAACTACAACGATAAGTCATAACTTAGATACGGAAGACGGTGCAATAATGTGTTTTTCCTTAATTCAGAGAAAAGAAGTCGTAGATGGATTTTGAATTTATCCTCAGAATTAAAGCAAAAAAAAATAAATATTTTTGCACCTTAACCCTAATCCTCTTTTGTACTTCTAGGCGGCATAAGGAACTGAAAATAATTCAGATACATTTCAAGGTACGCTGTTGGAGATTTGAACTCTTAAAATGCTAAATGTGTTGATAAATGCTCCTTACAAAAGTAGCTTCAACTTGTCAGCACTGGCTGCTTTCTAAAGATGTTCCAAATGAGCAAAAAATAAAAACTATATAATAAATAAAACCAGCCCTGGTGAGAGTCAGGAGGGGAGGCTTCAGCATCCATGAGGGCAATCAGAAGCCATCATCCGTTCAAGGAGGAGGGGTGTGTGTGTGTGTGGGGGGGGGGGGGGGGGGGGGGCCGGG
>JARVGS010000835.1:6640971-6653636 GCA_031762315.1 Hypsolebias antenori | reverse complement strand
GCAGCTCTTGTTCTAATAAACTTCGTTGGTTGGACTTACCTGTAAACACTCCTGACCGAGGTGGATTGGATTTTAAATAAAAAAGAGAAAGAGTGACGGCGGAGGGATACAGGTACAGTTTTTTTTACTGTTTTATGTCATTATGAAACATACTGTGCAGTATTTCATGTGTTTTTTGAGGGTACTTTGATAGCTAACCACTTGGAAATACAGTACTGTACATGTTTAAGGTACAGAATGTACACTGGTTTTGTGTTTCGTTGAAAAAAACGTGTACAACGCTGTTTACCGTGCATGTTCCGACTTACGTCAAATTCGGTTTACAACGCTAACGTAGGAACGGATCTGCGTCATAAGTCGAGGACTACCTGTACTGAATTCAAATCAAAAAGTCAAGATAGTTGCGAGAAAGTTGCAGTTTGTCTCCCAGCCATGCCCAAATGTCGTGGCATCTCGAGCAAGACACCCAATCCCTAATTGCTCGGTGGGCGCTTACATAGCTGCCCACTCTCCACCTGGGTGCATCTCAGGTGTGATGGGTTGAATGCAGAGAACTAATTTAATCATTGTATGGATACATGCAGTGATGACAATCAGTCCTCCCTCCCCTAAAGTTACATTTAAATGGCTTTAACTCGGCTAGTTTTACCGATATAGAGCTGAAGTTTGTAGCGTTATAGCTAGAACATTCATTGCATACTGAATCCAAATTTTAAAAAAATCCAAGATGGCCATCATAGCCTAAAAAAAAAAAAAAAAAAAGACTAACTCGTTGATTTTTATTTTATTTATTTTTTTTGGCCATACTGAGCTGAAATTTGGTAAAGGATCCAAGGATTTAAGGTTCTTTATTGTCATTCGCACCACATGTGGTACATGTGGTGGAACAAAATTATGTACACAGGGTCCCAGTTACATCCAACAAAAGTATTCAAATTTAAAAGAAAAACCGTAATAAGATCTAAGATATGAACTGAAAACATTAGAGGTAGATGTAGATCAGATAGAGGTAGCCAAGAGCAAAGCCAAGCCCAACATGTAGTACTGTCCAATCAGAATTTTAAAATTTCCATAACTTGGCAGTTCCCGTCAAACTTTCTCCAGGAACTTTCTAGTTAAAATTAAACTGGCAAAACCTAAAATTAAAACATTTGAAACAAAACCCTGACAAAGCTTACAGTTCAGATCTGGTTAAATCGTTAAACTTTGTTCCATCGCCAAGATCTATAGATGGACGTTCATGGTGCAATAACAGCAATTACTAAAAACCATTGGCATTTAGATAAATATTTCAGTGTGAGTGTGTCTACAAAGAGAGGTTTTCCTTTTGAACCCCTCAGAACCGTGGCCAACCGACGCTGTGATTTATAATTCATCTGCCATGAGGCCCAGCTCAACAACTTGCGTGTTCCCGTGGAATTGTAGGAGACGGATTCTGTTCGGCGGTCCCAACAATGGACGACAGTTCTTGTTAAAATCATGACTACGAACAGGTTGAGTGTATCTGAGCCGATGGTAGTAAAGGACAAAATCATGGTTGGTTTGAACCCTGAATATGGGGCGGGACTTTCAGGACAATCCAGCTATGACTTTTGGTGTTGGTGCAACTTTAGCTTTTTGAAATATTTAGCCTTTTCTGCCATATTTTTCTTCATAGAAAATGAATTGAGCTCATTTTACATCCTTCAAATCTTTACATCTGTTTACAACCTTTTACTGCTTCTTTCACATTTTGTTCTGGTTCAGCTTCCTTATGCAAATTAAATAAATAAATCAGCTACTTTCAGCTAATTGCAGCTGTTTTTTCAGCTGGTTTTTTTTTTGCCCCTTTTAGGTCGTTTCTGCTAACTACAACATTTTTGTGTTGCTTCTAACTTCTTTCTGCTAATTTCAGCTTGTTATGCTCCTTTTAGCTTTTTCTGCTAGTTTTGGCTTATTTCTGCTACTATTTAGCCATTTTATGCAAATTTTATCATTTTCAGCTAATTTCACACTTCAGCTCATTTCAGCTCTTTCCACTTCCTTCTTGTAGTTCAAGCTGCTTTCTGCATTTTCAGCTATTTTATGTGCTAATTTAAGCTTTTGTTAGCTAATTTCTTAATTTTTGTGCTCATTTCAGCTTATTTAAACCTAAATCAGCAACATTTTGTTTATTCAGGTTTCTTCTGCCAATTATGCCTAGTTCTTTAATTTTAACTACAATTCAGCACCTTTTTTTTTTGCCAGTTTCAGCTTGTTATGCTCGTTTCAGCTTCTTCAATTTCAGCTACTATTTAGCTGTTTTATGCAAATTCCAGCATTTTTCAGATAATTTCCACTTTTGTGCTCATTTCTGCTTCTTTCAGCCTAAACATGTTCTTTCTGCTTTCTTCTGCTAATTTAAGCTTGTATCTTTTCAGCTACTTTTTCAGCAATTTAATTTTTTTTAACTAATTTCAGCAGTTTTCAAATAAATTCAACTTTTCATGGTATTTGTTTTTCTACTTTCAACCTAATTGACTTATTTATGGTAATTTATGCTTGATATGCTCTTTTCAGCTTTTTCAGCTAGTTTTGTCTTATTTCTGCTACTATTTAGCTGTTTTTATGCCAATGTTAGCATTTCCAGTTAATTACACACTTTTTTTTAGCTCATTTCAGCTCTCCGCTTTCTTCTGGTAGCTTAAGCTTCTTTCTGCCTTCTCAGCTATTTTCAGCTTTTTTTAATTATTTTTTGAGCTAAATTCTTAATTATTGTGCTAATTTCTACATATTTAAATTTAATTCAGTAAAATTGTGTACTTTCAGGTTTCTTCTGCTAATAAAGGCTTATTTCACCTACAATTTAGCATTTTTAAGCTAATTCCAGCTGTTTTTCAGTAAGTTCTTCTGCAATAAGCACTGCATTTTCACAGGAAATGCAATTTCTATACTTTTCTCTGGATCAATTTTTTTTATACATTTAACAATCAGTTTATACTTTATTTTGATCAAGCTGCATTTTTCTTTTTTGTTTGCTTAACAAGCTGCTTTCATTTTGTAAAAAACATTTTTTTTTAAGTTAGCTGTTAGTATTCACAACCCAGACTCTAAAACTATAAACAATACTGAATGTAATTCATCTTGCGTAACTTTGTTGTACACATGTCTGAGCGCGTTCTGCTTTCTCTTATCACCAAATTGCAGATTTAATTACCCGTGTGAGACCGTGCGGTGTGCCCAACACATGTTGCACCACTCGCGACGGTAATTAATTTGTACTTCGCCGAGCTCGTAGACAACCCACTGAAACTGGAAGCAGCATCCGTGATGACAAAGCATCAGTTATGAGCTGCTTACATATTAGAGTCTGAGAGAAATAAGCTCGTTCCGACACCGAGGTCAACTTTTTGCTCCCCATGCATGTTTCGTCATTGCAGGTTTACTTTTAAACAAACACATTTATGAGTTTAACGTGAATACCGAGAACTAAAACTGAGGAAATAAGACAATTGTCTATGTCTCAATATGTATTCAGAATCAAGATTAAAATTTAACTTTAAAACAATATGATTTAAGGAAATTTCCCCTCAACTCCCGATTTTTGTTCATTTTACATTCAGCTTTGAATGTAAGGTCGGCAATCCCATCCAAAACAGAAGTACCATGGACAACACACTAGACGCTCGTCGACAAACTATGTGACAACAAATTAAAGAAATGACCAAGACAAACGTATAGCTGGTGTGATATTTGACCTTGATTTGTGGCCTTGACCTATACTCCGTCTACTGATGCATCAAGTATCAAGTTTCATTAAATTGCCAGATGTTATGGGCGTGAAAGGAGAAGGTTTACAGTGGAAAAATTAAAAAAAAAAAAAAATCTGTAAAATTTACATTAAAAACTGCCAAATAGCGACAGTAAAAGCCAAAACAGTACATTACTGTAGTGAAAACATTGTATTAATGTAAAACAAACAGAAATTTTAATTTGTACAGTTACACATGGAGAAAACAGAATTTTACTGTGAAAATCTTAGAATAACATAAATTTCACAGAAAAATAATAAAATATCAAAGGCAATTACACTAAAACTAATGGTGCTTTTCTGTAAGAATTACAGATTTTGCTGATGTTTACATTATTTTATTTCATTTTCGTCCATCGGTTGTTTCAATAAGTAAATTTTACAATTTTTAACTGACGAATTAAAATAAAATTTAAAAAAAGCTCAAATTACAGTGAAATACTGGAATTTTGTAGATGTTAAGAAATATTAAATTAACATATTTTAAATGTATGTGCATAAATTATTCTGTAAAATGTGTTATTAAATGTATATTTACATAAAAGTTGTAAAAAGTACATTTTATACATGTTTAGGTTTACGGAATAACATGTAAATTCTACTTAGTAAAACTACTGAAGTGACAGCTTACTATGAAAAACCACATTCACAGTATGGGTTTTCTGTTGTTGTGAAAATTACACAACATTTTATACAGAGTATGGGAGTACGGAGACTATACCATAACAAATCCCTACGACCGGTGTATAAAACAAGTTAAAATACAGAAATGTATTTACCATAATTTCCAGCCTATAAACCGCTATTTTTTTTTAAATTATTATTTTTTTTTTTTACATGCTTTGATTTCTCACGACTTGAACGATGGCTAATTTATGGATTTTTTTTTTCGGGCTAACAAGCTTCATGACATTAAAACATTTAGCCTCGTCACATAATTGCCCAATACACGTCTCTTTTGGGGGGGTGGGGTCCTTGTGACTCAACACTACCTGTATATCTAAAGGTTGAAAAAAATCTGACTAGGAACGGAGCAACTTTTGTATTGTCAGGATCAGGATCCACTGGCAGCGAATCAGGAGGAAGCACTAGCTTGCACAGGAGAAGTATGAAGATAGCAATCAATGACTTCCTGGTAGGCTACTATATATTTATATATGTGTTTTTAACGAGCCATGTTCCAGGCTCTATTCAGAAAAAAATATATTTACTGTATGTATTTAATTAAAAGTTTTAAAAATCTTTGTGTAAATACTTCATGTTGCAACATGGACACCAGCAGCTTATACACAAGCACAGCTTAGATGTGTACAAATTTTTTTTTTAATTAATTTTATTTAGAATTTAGCGGGTGCGGCCTATATTCAGGTGCGCTCGGTAGTCCGGAAATTACGGTAAAAGTTTGGAGATTGACTGCTTTCAAATACATCAGGGTTCCTACACAATTTATCACCATGCATTTTTTTAGTCCTGTACTTTTACAGACTTGAACTTCTTCAGCTTTATATAAATATATTTTTTTAAATTAATTTATTTTGCTATATTGGAAATCAAATCGATGTGCAAGCCTTCACAGTGGTTGGTTTACCATCTGAGAGTTAAAAAATTACATTAAAACCATTTAATATGACCAAAGTATTTCTAGTTTTTTGTTTGTTGATAATTTTAGTTCCAAAGTCTTCTTCCATTAAAAAAATGCAATATGTTCATTTGGTAAAGCCAAGTTCCCATGTGCAGTAAAAGATGTTTTAGTGCCGAGCTTCCTTGTGATCAAATCCTCTTCCATTTTAATTAGTCTTTTAAAGGGGAAATTTGATTTTCCGTTTGATGGTACAACGTAAAACTAAGAATTTATTAACAATTTGCATAAAATGCTCATGGAATAAAAGAAACTTTATGCAAAATTTGTCAGATTTGTGCTAGACGCCAAATATTTCAGTGTTAATGCAAAATTTAGGCAAACAGAAACTGTACAGAGAAAATGAGAAGTTACGTACTGTATATGTCATTAAAGGCTATTTATCCACAGTATTGCAGAAATATAAATGTATATAGGCTCTTGGTGGTGGTAACTCAGTGATGTAGCCTTGTTAAAGGACACAAACAAAGTAAGGCTGTTACGGATGTGAATTTGACTGAAACCCCACTTGTTAGACATTACATAATGAGTTTATAAAACCCCAGGGGAGGCTCCAGATTAGGTCCTTCAGTTCTGAATTTGCTAGTTTTCTCCCCTGACAATCGCCATCCCTCATCATGACGTGCTTTCAGTACCACGGTCTCTGAATTGTCTGGTCATGCTGAGCTCGGCGTGCAGCCCAGGTGTCACTGCTTCACACCAGCATTCGAACACGGGACCCCTCGCTGTCACCACCTGTTTTCATAGATCTTTCCCAACTGCTGTTGCAAGACAAACACACACACAAGAAGTATACTGTACTGTAGAAAATGAAGACTCCATTGTTTAACAGTTTAAGAATCTCAACTCAGACAGCTGCAAAACTAACCAACCATAAATCCCAAGAAATAACAGGAAAATACCACAAAGAGACAATTTTGTTTTTTGGCTGATTCTGTGCCTTAAACGAAACGGTAGCAATAACTAGAAAGTTCCCGGAGAAATTTTCACAGGGACTGCCACGTGACAACCATTTTTCATTTTTGATTTGACAGCATTTTTTGGTTTGAATTCAGAATGCATTACCACCACACCAAATTTCAGGTCAGTATCTTTTAAAATTGCTGAGTTGTATTTTTATCTTTTGGCTAGGGTGGCCATCTTGGATTTTGCATCAGTAAAAGTTCTCTTACTTTTAGATTTGTCTGCTGCCTTCGACACTGTGGACCACAGCGTCCTTTTGGCCCATCTGGAGTCACTATGTTGGGATTCATGGTCTAGCTTTGAACTGGTTTTGTACCCATCTCTCAAATGTAAGTTTTTCTGTAAATCTAGGTCAGTATTTCTCCGTCTCCTCTGAAATATGGGGTGCCCCAGGGGTCGATATTTGCACCTGTTCTTTTTGCCTTATGCTTGCTGCCTCTGGATTTTATCTTTAAAAAGCACAAAATCTCTTCATTGTTTCGCAGATGACATTCAGATCTATCTACTTGTAAAAACAAATGACATCCAGTCGATTGTAATATGTTACAGGATTGTCTTAGGGATGCACAGGCATGGTTAACATATTCTGAACCTGAATAAGGAAAAAAAGAGATTCTGGTGTTCGGTCAATGCAATCCCCGGCTTGGGCATGACAGTGTGGTTGGTCCTTTGTCCTCTTTCTGTCGTCCGTTTGTAAAAGAATCTGGAAGTGATTGTTGATCCTCTGTTTAAATTCGATAAGCATATTAGTGCTGTTATCAAAGCTAGTTTCTTCCAGCTGAGGACCCTTGCAAAGATAAAACGTTACCTTCCTCAGCCTGATCCAGAGAGGGCTATCCACGCATTTATTACATCGCGTTTGGATCAATTTGTATTTAGGGTTGGACCAGAGCTCCCTGCAGCGATTGCAGAGCATCCTAAATGCTGCAGCCCGTCTGCTGACGAACACAAGGAGGCGTGAATTTAATACTCCCGTTTTACACTCCCTTCACTGGCTCCCTGTTGCTGTTCAGGTGAAATTCATTGTTTTTAAGTGTTTAAACTTCATGTGCCCGTCTTACCTAAGCGAGCTGCTGCAGCCCTACACGCCATCCAGAGCCCTGAGGTCAGCCGACCAGCTCTTGTTGACTGTCTCTAAAGCGAGGCTGAAGACTAGAGGTGACGGAGCCTTCTCTGTGGCTTCACCCAGACTGTGGAACAGCCTCCCTCTGTCTGTGAAGCCCTCTCAGTCAGTAGATTAGTTCAAGTCCAGACTGAAAACATCTATTCTCCCTGGTTTTCAATCAAATTACTACCTGATTGACTCAATTTTTTTAGGGGAAATTGCAGCAAATACGCAATAGCTGTCTTGGTTTTTATTAGTACTATTGTTTTATTGGTTTTTTTACTGCAAATTTTTAATCATGCTTTTATCTTTTAACAATTTTATTTCATTTCTCATATTTTATCATTTTATTTATGATGTGTTCTTGTGAAGCAGTTTGGTCAACTGTGGTTGTTTTTAAATATGCTATATAAATAAAATTCGAATTGAATTGAATGTACAACTCGTTCTCAGCTACGACCATACCAAATTTCAGGCCAAAAACTCAAACTGACTTTTAGTCAATTTTGTGTTTTCTGAGGCAGCTGTGGCAGCCATCTTGAATCATAATAGCTCCAAAAGTTACCGTATTTTTCAGACTACAAGGCGCACTTAAAATACTTTAATTTTCTTTCAAATCGACAGTGAGCCTTATTATCAGGAGCGCCTTATGTATTAATTCTGATACTGCTTACTGACCTCAAACTGATTTTATATAGTTATTGTGAATACGTCGAATAAAGTTTACCTTATCTGTTTTGTTTCACTTAATGCGCCTTATAATCAGGTGCGCCTTATAGTCTGAAAAATATGGTAATCACCGTTTGTTCAGAGACCTCTTCACTCTAGGTCATGCAACCTCACTGTGGCAATTAGAGGCTGCCGTGTTCTTGTTCGGTCAGTGTTTTTCAATGAGAAATATGGTGTCTTTGTTTATAAATTGTGTCACCATAGTAACTCAAAATGGCAATAAAAATAGTACACATCACAATGCTGAGCCGGTCGTTTTGATGTAATATTTATTAGGATACACATTGATCTTTGGGCTGCATTCAAGTTGATAGAGAAAACCCTTGTCAGGTGGATAATAGCTAGGCAGACCCCAACAATTGATTCTTGTTGACAACTTATAAAATAACTTCCTGGTTTACGACGTTAGGTTGAACTCAGAACAAAAGACGATTTGTTCGTCTGTTCCAACAACTCGTTAAAATGTTTCTATTAACGCCTACAAACTCCCAGCATCAGTGGAGTTTGTAGACAATGCTACCTGTAGCATCTTTGCCTCTATGAGACAAGGTCCACCAGTTTAGTCCAAAAAAATCTAATCCTTCACATTATCCATCTGTGGGTTTGTGCTTGATGTATGCTTCACTGTGGAGAGGGATAACCACATACGTACAAACATTAACAACCTAGATTAAGTGCTTAGAGCTGTTTTCTTGCTAAAGTTTAAGTAAAAAAAAAGGGAATAAACCGCATACAGCACATAACACACACGTTGACAAATTACATTACAGCGATTTATAGCAATAACCCAGACAAGCAAAGACATAGTATAACATTTTGACCTTGATTTATGACCTTGATCTTAGAGCTGCGGTGATGATGCATGTGTGTATTAAGTTTTATTACATTATCTTGAAAAGATCAGAAGTTGTTTTTGGGACAAACAAAGACCTTGTTTTAATTTTGACCTTGATTTGTGACCTTGACTCTTAAGTGGGGGTGATAAATTATGCGACAATTTGTTTAGTGATGATGCATGCGTATCAAGTTTTATTAAATTATCTTGAGCGGATCAGAATTTGATGGAACAAGAGAAAGTTTAGGGATATAAGTATGAACGGAGACTACACCATAATTGATCCCGCTATCGACGATTGTGTAAAAGAAATGTATAAATACCCATCCTTTATCTTTGCCTTGATCTGGAGACAAGTTGCAGGAGCAGCAGGAAGGTCCAGCCACCTCTTCCAGTTCTTCTCTGAGGATCTCAACACTTTCCCAGGCCAGTTGAGAGGTGATCTCTACAGCCTGTCTTGGGTCTTCCCAGGGGCCTCCTCCCAGTTGGACATGTTCCATGCTCCCAAGAGCCAGCTTCGATAAAAAAGTGTCCGAGCATCAAGGCCCCTGCCTTTTGCTGCTGCACACACACTGTAGGTAGAGGCTCAGTCACTAGGTGCTTACCGACAAGTCCCTACACTGTGGTAGGAACTCGTCAGGGACTCGCCTAACTTCAGGATGGGACTTTGGTAATCCATGTTTGGGCGAGGGACATTGAGCTTCTTGATTTTATTTAATTTTTGCCATCCTTAAAAGTGTTGTGGATTGCTTTTCGTTTGCCCCATCACCTCGGACAAACCTGCTTTAGGAGACCCAACTGGTACACAAAATCCAATAAATATTAGTAAACACACACATTTTATTTTTGAAGGTAAGGTTTTAAGTTTATTGGTATAGCCTACCAATTATAGACTTTATGAACCTTGTAAATATCAAGATTCAATTCAGAATTAGTTTATTTGGACTAAAATATATAACAATATGGACTACCACAACAATATAAATACAAGGTAAAACACTTCTAAGAAAATGTTGGATTACTGCTCTAATCTCTACATAAACCCTCTTTGATCCATCCAACATCTTCTGCTTGTTCTGATGTCAGGTTGCGGGGACAGCAGCTAGAACAGGGAGGCCCAGATATCGCTCTCCAGACCCACCTCTTCCAGCTCTTCTGGGAGGACTCCAAGGCCTCCCCAGGCCAACAGACAGTCTCTCCAGTGTATCCTTTGTTTTACCCAGGGTTTCCTTCTGGTCGTACATGCCTGAAGCACCTCCCTAGGAAGGCGCCCAGGGAGCATCCTTACCAGATGCCCAAAGCACCTCAACTGGCTTCTCTCAATGTGGAGGCACATCGGCTCTACTCAGAGTCTCTCCTGGATAAACAAACTTCTCACCCTATATCTAAGGGAGAGTCCAGCCACCCTGTGGAGGAAACTCATTTCAACCACCTATATCCACAGTCTCATTCTTTCGGTCACTACCCAGAGCTCGTGACCATGGGTGAGGGTAGGAACATAGACCAACCGATAAAGAGCGTTGCCTTACAACTCAGCTCCCACTTCACCACAACAGACCGGCACAGAGTTTGCAATACTACAGACGCTGCACCAATCCATCTGTCAATATCGCATTCCATTCTTCCCTCACTTGTGAACAAAACCCTAAGATACTTGAACTCCTCCACTGGAGGCAGAACCTCACCCTCAACACAAAAAGAGCAATCCACCCTTTTCTGACTGAGGACCCTTTTTAATGCAAAATCAAATTAATCTTTTTCCCTTATTTTCTCATTTCAGCACCCATCCCACTAGACTTAGGTGCTCATCATTTCCCATTTCTTTATACAAAAACTGGTGAAGTCACTGACAACTAGAAATAATATTTTCCCCCCTCAAGCATTAATGACAAAATTTAGAGAGGACATCATGACAGATGGGGGACTGCTTGTGCTCATGTCCTACTCAGATTGCAGCGACCCATCCATATCGCCTTGGGGGCCATATGTGCTGTACCCCTCCTTGAAGGAGAGCGTTGAAGGACCGTGAAGACGTGCAAGATCGCAGTAGTCTCCTTCACTATTTGAACGTATTTGACAACATTCATGTTGTGCTTTTCAGTTTCTTTATCTGCAGGAGACGCTTTCAGCTTTCAAGCTTCTGTAACGTATTGCATTGAAATGACTGCTCGTTTGCGTTTTACTGCTAAAAGCGATAATTTTACTCAATCACACTGGACCACAGCCCTGACAGGCTTTGCAGGGCTCTGGAAGAGAATGTCTGGCAAGAGCCCAAGGCTACCCTGTCATGTCAAAGAGCTCTTATGGAGCATTTCCAGCAGCATGTGGCCAATCTATTGTCATCATTGACCTCTACAAAGCTGCTACTGAGGAAACAGTCGTCTCCAAAGTGATACGTCTCAGGTTGAAGTGGAAACAGATAATACTGTAATCCAATGCTTTTTATTTTTAAATGCCTAAAGAATGTTTATCAATACAATTATCTCTTTCATACCTGAATATATTTTTTATATGTCTGCCCATATTTGAAATTCCCAGCTCTTCTTATAAGATCAGTCACGTTCATTTTAAGGGAAGCTTTGTGGAAAGGCTGTTAATATGTTATCTGTTGTAGATAGCTCTGTGAACATCTATTCAAAAGGGGCCAAGAACAAAGTTGATAGCATCGTGAAACAACTTCAGTGTTATTTCCAGGGTCCAAGGCACTTGACGCATGTCAACTCTGGCTAATCTCACCCACAGAACTTCAACCTTGTGTACAACAGACTTGAAATTAATGAGGAGAAAATATGAGGTCTTAACGAGGACCCATAGCCTCAGCAGTTTTTTTTTTTTGTTTTTTGTTTTTTGTTTTGCCAAAGCCTTAACTAACAAAGCTTTTCCATTTTCATGGGTCATCCTCCATCTTTCCATGCCCTCTGTTCACACTCCAACAACCTCCATGTCCTCTAACTTCATCTCTTTGTCCTTCATAGTTGTCTTTTCGTGTCAGCTGCATTTCTAGCATCCTACCAGTTTACCCAATGTCCCGCCTCTGGACATGCGCAAACCATCTCAGTCTGGCCTTTCTAACTTCATCTCTCAGTTCAGCCTGTGCTGTACCTCTGATAATCTCATTCCTGATCTTATCCATCCTTGTCACTCTTGAGGAGAACCTCAACAACTTTATTTCTGCCATTTTCAGTTCTTTCTCCTGTATTTTTGCCAATGTACAGTTCCATATTTTCCAGACTAAGTATCTTTTTTTTCCTCATAGTTTGGCCAGTCCTAGGCATATAGCCCAAAGCAACTTGTATATGTTTTTTCCCCCATTTATGATGCAGTTTTTGACTGACGCATTAAATGTTCATTCATACAGACATGAGCCAAAGAGTAAACATTACTGTTTGATGTTTGTTTTGCAAAGGGTAGCAGGAGGGTTAAATGCAATACAGCAAAACCAATTTTATGGCTACAATTTCTTCCACTCACTCCCAAAACAAACATTTTGGCAACAAAGTTGACCCAGACTTACTGAGCAGGCAAAGCAGTGTTCAGAAACAGGAGCTTAGCACTTTCCAGCCCCCTATGAGGGGCCCCAAGGCGCTTCACAGTACCAGCCATCCACCCATTCATACACCGGTAG
>JARVGS010000835.1:6575032-6587014 GCA_031762315.1 Hypsolebias antenori | reverse complement strand
GGGTACTGTGTTAGCTAACTGCTTGGAAATACAGTACTGTACATGTTTAAGGTACAGAATGTACGCTGGTGTGGTGTCACGTTGAAAAAAACGTGTTTAAAAAGCCATTTACCGTTCTTTTTCCGGGTTACGGCCAAAATCGGGACTTACGTTCGCCACGTGTTTTCAATTCCGGGTTACGTTCTAATCGGGTTACGTTCAGTCCGTAGGAACGGAACTCGAACGGAACCCGAGGACTACCTGTATACAAAAGCCCCCAGAAAGGCTCCCGGCAAGGATTTCAACGGGGGCGACCTGTTTGCTGAAAGGCGTCAACTCTACTAACTGCGCCACCATGCTGTCCAATAAAGATAACTATATGTTATAACTTGTTGCTTTTCTGTTTATAGTATAAAATGGTATACAGTATTTTCCTTGGTATCAGTTTTCGTCTTGTGGGGAGAGGAGTGATGAGAAATGACAAAGTTAGTTATACACACTTATTTAAATCACATAGATCACTTTTTCTGCTTTGATTAAACTGACCTGTATTGTTACGGTTGGGAGGTGGTGGAGGGGGTCTTTGTTCCGAAACAGAGAGATCCTCCAGTGCTTGTAGAGTATTCATGACGGCGTTCTCCAGTCTTCTTTCACCACCTCTGCTCCCTTCTCCCTCCCCATGTGTCGGAACAGCATCAATTAATGACACCGGCATATCGTCATTATCGCGTGTGCTCAGAGGCCGTCCCTCTGGAGCCGTGTCCTCCTCTGCACTGTCCTGAAAGTCCGGCGGTGGAGCTGCAATCGCAAGGTTCAACGTCTGCAGAAGGGTGTCGTCCTCATCATCGTCCACGCCGTCGTCTCCTTCCGGAGGGGGCAACGATGTCAAGTCGATGATGTCGTCAGTGGAACCGGACATCGTCAGAAAAGTAGCTTTGCCTCTTTGATTGTCGCAGTCTACATCACGTCCTTGTGCATGATCGCCCACTGGTGTCCCTCCCGTGGAGTCTTCTTCACAGGACGCTTCATCGTCGTCCTCTGCATCGTCCGTTGTATCAGGATCAAACAGATCTCTAAGCAGTGGTTCCTCACCCCCTTCCTCGGTAATGATGTTGCTGTAGACATGTGTAAGATCGAACTGGAAGGGGTCTGACGACTCAGGGCTCTCTGGCACTATGTCATAGTTTTTCTGTCTGTTCAGGGGTGGGTTTCCCCCAAAAATAAATGACACTTTGGCGCTCCGAGGCGAGTCCTGAGCTTTGTGTCTAGTCGAAGGGGGAAGTGGAGGTGGTACAGGACTTCTCCTCAACCCAAGGTCACTTTCCGGATTTGGGGGTTTAGGAAAATATGGACCGATGCTGTTTTCCCTCTGCCCGTTGTTTGAACAGTCTCGGTCGTAGACCTCACACTGCGTCGGCTCCTCATTGTTCCCCAAGGAGGTGCTGTACGGCCACTCCAGGACACGATCCTGACCTGAAGACAGCACCAGGAAAGCTTTTGTTTTTTTAAACAAAACAAAAAACTGTTTCATATTTTAGTTTGATAAAATTTTAAAGCAACTGCTCTGTATTCACAAGACTGACTGCTTTGCTTTGAGATTGTATACTTCACAATGAAACATCAGTTTTTAAGTTTTCAATCGCTGTTCTTTCTGTATGAAAGCAGGTTTTACATGAATTATAATGTCAAAGCCACTCTTGAACCTTACGCCATTAGAAACTAGAGAAGTTGCATTTCCTGCGCAAATGCAAGTGTGAATGCCTCTTGCTTACAAACGTCAAGAAAACAGTTGAAAAGTAGCTTAAAACAGCAGAAAGAAGCTTCAAATATCAGAAGGAAGCAGAACGTACACAATTTTTCCTAATGTAATGGACTGCCAGGCTGCTGTCAAATAAACTTTTGAGCTGACAATACTTGTGTTTGGGTTTGCTCTCAGCCACCACTATACCAAATTTCAGCTGAATAGCTCTAAAAATGCTTGAGTTATTGTATTGTATCCTTTTTAGCTAATGTGGCCATCTTGGATTTTTGATTTGGATGCAGTATGTGATAGGGAACATTCTCAGCTATAACCTCACCAAATGTCAGCTCTGTATGTGTAAAAATGGCTGAGTTAAATCCATACATCAGTAGTGCTGGTGGCCTTTTTGGATTGCTGATTTTCATGCTTATTTGATGGGAAACATTGTCAGCTGTAATTGCACCAACTTTCAGCTAAATATGACAAAAGTTGACTGATTTAGAGTATTTTCCCTTTTTTTTGCTAAGGCGGCCATCTTGGAGTTTTGATTTTCAATCAGAGTCTATTAGGAATCTTTGTCAGCTACCAGTATGCCAAGTTACAGCTGAATAGCTGTAAAAATGGCAGAGTTATCGCAGTTTTTCTATAAAACAGCTGAATGGTAGCTGAAGAAATGCAGAAACAAGTTTAAGTTTCCAAAAGGAAGTGGCTAGAGCTTAATTGTGCCCAATAAAGCTGGAACAGGCCAGAATTAGCACAATAAAGTTTAAATTATCTGAGAAAAGCTGTAATTTGCTAAAAACAGCTGAAGAGTGGCTAAAACAAGCAGAAAGAAGCTTAAATTACTAGAAGGAAGTTGGGAGAGCATGTTATTGCTGACTTAGGCTGAAAAAAGCTAAAATGATTGCAAAAAATGTGGAATTAGCTAAAAAGGATCTACGTTGCATCTCACCAGCATCATCCTCTCCAGTGCTATTGCTGTGGGCCACGTTGAAAATAGATCTCCGTGAGTCCACTAGGAGGCGATAGTAGCCCGCTGTTAGACAGGCAAGGTTCATCGCATCACTCGCCTCCATGATCAGTGTAATGGGCTGACAAAGCAAAGGGGAAGGAAGTGAAGCATGAGTTGACTTTAAAAAAAGGAAAAAAACAAAGACAAATGTGTTTTCAGGCTTACTCTGACGTCCAGAACATGAAGCTCCAGCCGGACGCTGGTCTCGTCCTCGGTGAGGATCTCAATGCGGTTGACATGGCTGAAGTCGGCCAACAGGGCCACAAGGTTGGTCCGGGCATTGATGACGTGACTTATCCCGTATCGTGGACCCACCAACAGCATCACCTCAGTCTGTTTCTCACATTGCTACAACAAAAAGTCCATACAAGAGTTGACCTTTTCTTCCCTAACAGACTTCTCATTGACGATGTTCGGGAACCGACGTCTTACCAACAGTATTGACGTGAACTCTCGTCCTCCGTATAGTTTGAGCTCACTGATGTACCTCAGGTAGTGCACCTTGGCCTGCAACGCAGTCAGCTGTGCAGAAAAACGTGCACAGTTATTCAGAAACGGAATCGCTCTAGGCCGAGGAGAAGCATTAGAAGCTTGCAGTACCAGCACGTACAAAGCCATCCTGATGTGGACCACTGGTTTTCCATTAAACTCTCGTCATATCATTTCAGGTCCAATCCACTGCAGCTCTCTTTAAACCTCACTTGTAGATAATTGTTGTTCTCCAGGGGGTCAGCACTTTTGTATTGGACTTCAAACTACCAACCTCTCTACAAACCATAGTGAACTGAACTCTTATTTATTGTTAATTTTTCAATCCAAGCATACGAAATGTTCTTTTACTACAGTGACAATGTTTTGGTGGGTTGATGCTCATCAAAATCCTTAAACCTAATGTGGGAGGAGCTAGATCAGATCAGCCATACAGTGTAACAAAGTTGGTTCCCAATGAATAATGCTGTAAACGTTCATATTTAGCGCATGCTTTGTGGTTCGCGGAAAATAACATATTGATACTTTGAAAGTGTATTAACTGTCATGCACCTCAAACATACAAAGATACTCCACAAGTTTTTTTTTTTTGAGCTATGTTTACCATTTTTGTACCGAACTAATCAAGACCTACGGTAAGTTTGAACATTTGGTGTCATAAACACAAATATGAATATTCCTAATTCAGCTTCTCTCCATTGGCTCCCAGTCAAATTCAGAAAAGAATTCAAACTCTTCTAACCTACAAAGCTCTCAACAACCTAGCTCCATCTTATATTACAGATCTTGTTCCATATTTTCCTAACAGAGCACTTCGTTCTCAGACTGCAGGTTTACTCATGGTTTCTAGAGCTTCCAAAAGCAGAATGGGAGGAAGATCTTCCAGTTATCAGGCTCCTCCCTTTTGGAACCAACTTCCAGTTTCTGTCCATGAGGCTGACACATTGTCCAGTTTGAAGACTGGGATTAAGTATTTCCTTTTTGATAATTCCTATAGTTAGGGTTGGCTTGGGTTTCCTGACCTATCCCGTATCCTATACTGCTATAGAACAAACTGACCTCATTTCATCAAATGAATAGTTCGTATTTGTAATTATTTCTTTCCTAACATGTTTTTTTTTTTTTTTTGTCTTTTCTTCTAGACGGACCTGCTCGCCTCCATTCTGGACCTGCCATTGGCCGCTTATCCTGAGCCTGGTTCTGCTAAAGTTTTTCCTTTCCACTGTTGCCTTCGTGCTTGCTCAGGATGGAAGAGACTGCGACAAAATGAAGACAACACAATCTGCTGGCTACTCTACCTCAGGTGAGTAATGTTACTAATTTAATTTTTATGTTTATGAATGTTTATGAATGTTTCTGTTCAGTGCCCTGAGATAAATGCTGTTGTGGCTTGGCGCTATATAAATAAACTGAATTGAAGTGAATTGGGTATCCAGTAGGTAAGGTGTGAATCTGTCTATTTATGATAGAAAAATTGTGCATTTAAAATCACACGTAAATATGTTACAGGACTAATGGTTATTGCTGTGAATAAAATGTCATTTAGGAAAGTTTTTGTGGCTCTTAAATTTATTATTGACTTGTTGGATATAAACGCATAGGATTCTATTTCAATATACAGTGTCTGCTTTGAATTTGTAATTATTTTCTGCACAACCCTGACACAGAAATTACTGTTTTTTTAACAAGTCCTGCAAATAAACAAAAATAAGCTTAATATCTGCATTGCTACTCACAGCAGATGCTCTCCATCATTTCTAATTTGTAAAATCTCAATTTTTTTGAGATTTTTACGTAGTTGTTTATTTTAACTTTTCTGCCAAATAACCCACATTTTATCGGAACTTGTTTCTTGGACAAACCTAAACTGAATGTTCGGACATTTTTTAAATTAAATTGGCAAATTCTTCAATTCGTCAAATTCAGCTACATTTCAGCATGTTTTAAGTCGATTTCAGCTGTTTTTCAGCAGGTTCTGCAATAAGCATTCCCACTGGTAGCACTGTTGCCTCACAGCAAGAAGGTCCTGGGTTCAATTCCTGGTTGGACCTGGGGACCTTCTGTGTGGAGTTGGCATGCTCTTCTCGTGCTTGCATGAGTTTTGCCCGGGTACTCTGGTTTCTTCCTCCAGAAAAACATGCATGTCAGTCTGCCTTCAGGCCTCCCTTGCAAAACAGATCTAATGCTAATGCTAGCAGATCTTTGATTAAATTATTTGCCAACTAAACACAAAATGAAACACATTTGGAATCAATTACATGTATAAGTCCATAGTTCGGTGTGGTTGTAGTAGAGAATGGTCACAAACACATTATAAATGCTAACAGCTAATGCTAACCTTTGGCAAACTTAGCATTATCATGCTAATGCTAACATATCTTTGATTAAATTATTTGCCAATTAAACACAAACTGAAACACATTTGGAATAAATTATAGGTCCACAGTTCGGTGTGGTAGTAGTAGAGAATGGTCACAAACACATTATGAATGCTAACAGTTAACATGCTAACGTTCAACAAACTTAGCATTAGCATGATAATGCTAACAGATCTTTGTTTAAATTATTTTCCAATTAAACAAAAAATGAAACACATATGGAGTCAATTATCGGCCCATAGTTCAGTGTGGTAGTAGCTGAGAATGGTCATAAACATTACAAATTCTAATGGCTGACATGGTACTGCTTGGCAAATTTAGCATTAGCATGCTAATCTTAGATTATTAATTTGCATTATGAATGTATAACTCGTTCTCAGCTACGACCATACCAAATTTCAGCTCAATATTTCAGTACAGATCTGGTGATCTCAATGGGATTTGCCTGGTTACATTAAGGTTAATAAAAATAACACTGCATTTTCGCAGGAAATGTAAATTCTTTAGTTAACATTTGTTTCTTCATTTTACAAGTAGCATATCTGCTAATTTCAAATGTAAACTTGTGTTCCATGTGCGGCCGGAAAAAAAAAAAAGATTTATCAAACACAGATTAAATTCAAAGTTGGGCAGGTCATTTAGTTGAAGCTTTTGTTTGCTGGAACTTGTCAAAGTCAGGAACGGCGTTATGAAGGAGACCATCTGGAGCCCGAGTCATTAAAACGGTTTTAAAGGGAGCTGAAAGGTTCAGCCTGACTGCGATGACCTGACCCTCATCCGGACATGTGTGTGTGAATATGAATATCTCATTATGCATGCGCTATGACAATGCTCATAGCGTCTAATTCACATTAGCAGTCAAGGTCTGGCTTGGCAAAGGGTCTTAGGTTGACACGGGTGAGAACCTTAAGAGCTATTTTGGGGTGTTGCAATCAGACGATGTGTTTGTGTGTTGGAAGTTTACGAAGAAGGGCAAAGGAAAGTGGTTACTTTCTTCCCCGGAGGCACAAGGTTCTGGTTGGTTTTGAGGATGTGCGTCAGAGCCTTCTTGATGTTTCTCTCCTTCATGCTGGACAGCACGGTCGGAGGCAGGAACAGCGACAGACCCCACTCCTTCCTGTTGAGAGGACATTGATTTTAGAGAGAAGTCGCCCGACGAGGGTTAAATGCTTGCAGTAAAATGCCAAAAGGCGGTTGACGAGTGGCTATCGCTAAAGTGACCGAAGGACGGCCTTCCTGCTGAAAGTCGGCCGCCGTTTCACATCCCAGATCTCGTAAATCACCAACTTACTGGATGTATTTGAGAGAGACCTTCTGACTCTGCCTGGTCGCCATGGAGATGATGTACATCTGCAGGGCGGCCAATCGCAGCGCGGCGTCGTACTTCAGCTCCGGGCCGAAGCGCTCCAGAACCACGTCGTTGCAACACTGCGGCAAAGCAGGAAGTTACAGGGGAACGTGAAGCGGGTGTCCCGTCTCCACTGAGCAATCAAAGCAACAGTGGTTCCCCAGTTAAATGTTTCCTTCCCTCTTCATCCCTTGCGAATTCAGATCACTTCAAAGTTTACAATCTTAGACGAAAGGTGAAAAGCGAACCCTGACAAGAAAGGTTGATTCTTCTTCCTTCTGTTGGGACATTCTACTAAAGGAACTATTGATGGAAATTCTTTGGGGAATCATTTTAACTTTTTACAGAGAGAGACGTCTTGTTTCAGTTTTTACAGCCACTTCTACTTACTTGTACGTAGAGGTATTCAAACGCCACGGGGTCCCTTCGGAGCAGCTCCACTGGGTCTCTGGGCATGAAGCTGATTCGGAAAAAACACTTCATCTTGTTCGAGCCTGGCCTCTGGGTCACCTGGGTTGAACAGAACGGACAACAAGTACCAACAAACAGCACACTAAACACCCGTCGTCTTAACTATTACGCAACAATACCACAATCTACAGCAATAGCACCAACGAGTAAAGACCTTGTTAAACCTTTGGCCTTGATTTGGGATCTTAATCTTGCAGCTGAGATGATAAAAAGAGTGTGACACTCCGGCCTAGTGATGATGCATATGTGTATGTGTGACTGATCTGGGATGGGAGGGGTTTATTTGTTTTGTTTAATGTTATTTATGTTTTATATGCTCAATATGAAAATTTAATTCAAAAAAAGACTGATTAAAAAAATGGGGATGTTTCACAGCATTGGCCTGGTCGCCATCAAATTCAAAGAGACCATTTATTCCTAAAATTACAATTTTTTTTTTTTTGTTTAAACATCTGGTACACTGAGTTCTCTTTGGGAATTAGATACGTGGTTATCGATTATGGCAAACTGTTCAACATTAAAGTGTAGAAGGTCCCGTTTCAGGAGCTCAGATGTTTGAATAAGAGACAAGAACCTCTCGCTGCTCTGTCCACCGTACATGCCACGTGCACAGCTTCACATCTGAGCTGTGTGGGATGAATATTAAAAATGTCCTCTTGTGATCCGGGAACCTTTTCACGACGTCGCTGCGGTTCAGCGTGCGCGTGTGCTGCTTGTGCGACGGCGTGTGCGCACGTAAAGAAAGGGTGTAATGCGAACTGTCCCCCCCCCCCCCTTCTGAGCCGGTGTTGAAAATGACATCGGGGTCTAAAGTGCTGCTTGAATACTGAGTGGAAATGTGAGTGAACGTTTAAAAAAAAAATTAAAAAAAAGGAGCGTGAAAGGAAAGGTCCCCCACCTGAGTAAGCATCTCCTGTTCATGCAGGAGAAGCAGTTTGCTTCCAGAGCCTTCTGTCTTCTCCTCCAACACCAGGGAGAAGTGCTCGATGCAGCGGATCGACAGCTTCTCCTGCAGGGTCAGGATCACCTCCTAAAGTTAGAAGATAACATAATCAAATAATATTTAACACATTTATGTTTTCTGAAATGTTGAAACTTTGGTTCATTTTGTACAATATAAGCTCAAAATAAAGAAATAAAAATAGTGTCTATAACAGTTTTACAGATATCAGTCCACAGTTTGGTGTGGTAGTAGCAGAGCATGGTCACAAACACACTATAAATGTTAACAGCTAACATGTTAACATTTGGCAAACTATGCTAACAGATCTTTGATTAAATTATTTTCCAATTAACCACAAAATGAAATATATATGAGTCAATTATCGACACAGTTCGATGTGGTAGTAACAGAGCATGGTCACAAACACACTATAAATGCTAACAGCTAATGCTAACATTTGACAAACTTAGCATTAGCATGCTAATGCTAACAGATCTTTGATTAAATTATTTGCCAATTAAACACAAAATGAAACACATTTGGAATCAATTATAAGTACATAGTTCGGTGTGGTAGTAGCAGAGAATGTTCACAAACACATTATAAATGCTAATAGCTAACATGCTAACATTTGACAAACTTAAGATTAGCATGCTAATGCTTACAGATCGTTGATCAAATTATTTTCCAATAAAATACAAAATGAAATACATTTAGAAAAAATTATTGGTCCATAGTTTGGTGTGGTAGTAGTACAGAATGATCACAAACACACTATAAATGCTAACAGCTAACAATGCGAATTTTCAACAAATTCAACATTAGCATGATCATGCTAACAGATCTTTGTTTAAATTATTTTCCAATTAAACACAAAGTGAAACATATGGAGTCAATTATCGGCCCACAGTTCAGTGTGGTAGTAGCAGAGTATGGTCATAAACATTAAAAAATTCTAATAGCTAACATGGTAATGCTTGGCAAATTTAGCGTTAGCATGCTAATCTTAGATTATTAATTTGCATTAGGAATGTATAACTCGATCTCAGCTACGACCATACCAAATTTCAGCTCAATATCTCAACAAAGACCGAGTTATGGTCAGTATGGTTTCTGAGGTAGCTGTGGCAGCCATCTTGAACCAAAATGGCTCCAAAAGTTAAACATTGTTTTGTTCAGAGATCTCTTCACTGTAGGTCATGTGACCTCACTGTGGTATTAAGAAGCCGACAAGAGTTCTGTCAGTGTTTCTCAATGAGAAAAATGGTGTCTTTGGTTGCAAATTACATTGCCATGGTAACTCAAAATGCCAATAAAGATAAGAGCACACATCACGTTGCTGAGCCATTTTGATATAAAATTAGTGGGGGTACACATGGTAAATGGAGCTTATGTAGCGCTTTCCAGCCCCCTATGAGGGGCCCCAAAGCCCTTCACAGTACCAGCCATCCACACATTCATACACCGGTAGCGGTAGGCTGCCATGCAAGGTGCCAGCCAGTCCTACCTATAGCAACTCGGGGTTAAGTGTCTTGCCCAGGGACACAACAAGGTATGCAGTGACCGGGGATCGAACCCGGGACCTTCCTGTCCTGAGCCGGCTGCCCTGCCTCTACACAATCTTGGCCCCAGGTTTATGTTGAACAGCATGATGGTCATAGAATGACTTGAATTAATAATCAAGTGTAGATATGCAAACGGTTGCTTGCAGAAATTTCTTTGAAATCAGAAAGTGATTCAAGTGACAATTCACTAACAAACAGGTTTGACTCCAGTAGTCAGTGCAAACGTTTTAAGCAGAGATATTTTGCAATGAGTTGCACTCATATTGTTGTTGGTTGTTTTTGCAAGAGTCAACACAGCAAACACACTCACTTGAATGATCTGGCAGTTAATAAGTTATATGTGTTGTCATCAGTATATGTTCCTATACAATAGCAAAATTAGTAATCTGCATTTAACCCATTGCACCTGGGATGCACCCAGGTGGAGCAGTGGACAGCTGTGTAAGTACCCAGGGAGCAATTAGGGGTTTAGGTGTCTTGCTCAGAGACACCACAACATGTGAGAATGGCTGGGGATCGAGTCTGGGACTTTCAGATCCCTAGTCGGCTGTCCTGCCCCTACCCCATCTCGCCCCCTAAAGTTACCCTTCTTGATGGAATCTGGGCTCAAACCTGCAGCCTGAGGATTAAAAGATGGGGCCAGTGGCTTCGGATGTTGTCAGTCCATTAAATGGACGTTATTAGTTGTTATCACCATTCGTATCGGTCAGACTGTCCCTCCTGTACCCCCTAACAGGTGCAAAGTTACATTCTTATCATGATTTTCGCAGGTAACAGGCAGAGTGTGACGTGTGCAAACCAGGAAGTGTGGGTTTTGTTTTTTTGGGGGCTGACGTCACCCATTTCCTAAACATAACATTACACCTGACCGCGACGCCCAAACCTAAACTTAACCATGTACCCCTTGTGCCTAAACCTAAACTTATACCTGTCCCAGAGGACCAAACCTAAACTTAACCCCCTTACCTTTGTGCCTAAACCTAACCAAGACCCGAAACCCAACACGAGACCCTTTACTCTAAACCTAACCATGCGAAGTTATGTCGCGCTAAGCTAACAACGTAAGTTTGAACGTACTAGGAGGTAGAGATGGGGCATTTCGACCGATATTTATGGGGCTGATAATAAGTAATAACGGCCATTGAATGGTTGATAACATTCAAAGCGGGTGATCTAACATGCAGGTTTTTAAGACTTTGGGAGGAAACCAGAGTACCCAGAGAAAACCCAAGGAAATGTGCAAACTCCACACAAAACAAACTGGGATTTGAACCCAGGACCTTCTTGCTGTGAGGCAACAGTGCTAACCACTAAACTGCCATGCTGCCCAGACAAAATGTACCGGTATGTCCTCTCTTCTCAGCTGACTGGCTGGCAGGACTTTAAAAGGAACAAGCGCCGCCAACTAGACGAGCGAGTGGCGTCGGAGAGGCGAGACGTTGCTCCAGCTCTCCAGCCTCGCTCCAGCTCCTTTCTTTATGGACGCCAGCCTTTGCCTTGTCTCATCTAGTTTTCTTCATTTATTTGGGTCTGGGGGTTACCAGCAGTCCTTGTTTTCCGGGTTTTTGGTTGCAGGGTTAGGTCCTGGGTAAGGGGAGCCACCCAAATCAGACGGTCAACAGCTAGCTGGATCGAGGCTTCTCCCTCTGTTTTTTTGCTTGTTTTTTGTTCAGATGTTTGTGTCTATTAAATGTTTTTCTTAAAATTACAATTGTTTGGACTCCATATGTTGTGCATCTTGTGAATCACCTCTAGACATACAGACCATAACATCATAATGTCCGGCCATGTGCTCACCAGGCAGATAAATCCTCTCCTTTCTGTGCACGTTACCCCAGTCACAGCACTTCATCTTACAAAACAACAAATCTTTCCCCCCAACAACGCTACATACCCCCCACTGGCTATAAGAAAGTATACCCTCATTAAACACATACAGTACAATAGTTTCAGTAAGAATTTGATCATACTGAAAGGGTAGTACAGGCTGTCCTCGAGTTACGAACGGGTTCCGGACCTAAGGACCATTCGTAGGTCGATTTTGCCGTAACTCGGA
>JARVGS010000835.1:6530624-6542561 GCA_031762315.1 Hypsolebias antenori | reverse complement strand
TTCCAAATCTCAGTGGACGCCAGAGAGAATGTCAAACCTCTGGGCAGCACCTCCCGGCTGGCCTCGTGAGCCGGCAGGTGGGACTCGGATCGACCATGGTCTGGTTCTGGTCCAGTTCCCGGTTGGTTCCATGCAGCTCTTTGCATCCAACAGGCGTCGAAGTCAGTATGAATAAAGACTGAACTTTTTCAGATTGGATCAGAACTTTCTCCCAATTTCAGCAGCAGGCAACTTTGGGCCTTCTGGGTGGGGCACTGTTGGCTTCTGGGAAATGTAGTCCTTTAGAGTGGCAATACAGTGCAAGCTTATCGAGAGAAAACTACAAAATGACTGTGTGGAATGTTTTTTCCCCGTATACAATCTTACTTTGAAAAACTGCGAAAGAGCGAGTCCACAAAAGTCGAACCGCAAAGCAGTGTTTGATTGTTTAGTTGTTATTAGCTTGTTTTGCTAAGTTAGCCTGGTTACTGAGCACAAGAATTAGCAAAATCGCATGCGTCTGACCTGCAACTGCAGCATTGTTAAATGTGGTCTGATGTCAATCCAATGTCAAATTAAACAGAACTCAGCGTGATCTCTAATTCTCCAAACTGAAGTTATTCAAAGAGCTATCTACAACAGGTAAGATATTAACTGCTCATTACTTGTCCATGGAACACAAATATCCAAAATATCTGAAATATTGTGTAAAGTGTCATTTAACATAATTAAGCGAGGAAAACTGATGTTCTGCTTAGATAAATCATTAAATTAAAAACATGCTCACATTCAATTTCACACTTTTCTCAGCCGTCTCCCACTTACAACCACGTGACCCATGCTCTCCACATTAAAAAAAAAAAAAAAAAGAACTTCTCCCCTGCAGATCCCTCCGGGGCTTATAGGTGGGAGTTGATTCCACATGCGCGCACAGAGAGCTCCTCCTTTCAGCGGATCGTTGGAGTGGACCTGCTTCCAGCACAGTTTCTGTGCATGTCTCATCTGGAGCTCCAGCATGGCTCGTGAGCAGAGGAGAGCTTTCCGCGCCTTGGTGTTCCTGATGATCTGCAGTCACGCGCCACGTCCCGTCGGCGCGTCTCTGTACAACAACCGTTACGCAGGGTGAGATTCCTCCATTCCTCTGACGCATGGGAAACACTTTAACTCTACTTCAAACCACTTCAACCACTAAATAAAATGTGTCCAGGGCCACAAAATGGTGATAGTCAACTGGTGGCTCGTGGGCCAGGGAGAAAACGTTTCAGGGACCTCCTCATAACCCTCATGTTTATTAAATAATTGTCTTCAATTTGTCTTTTTAATGAAATGGAAATATTTGTGTACCATAAATACTTAAGATCTGTTCTGTGAAAGTGTTAATATAATTTGTATATTTTAAAACATGCTTTTTTAAAATTCAAGATGCACTTATAAATTAAATTTTTCATTTCAACTTCCAAAAATTACAGTTTAGAGAAAATTAACACAGTTTCATAAACCACTTTAAAACTTAATTCACTTAATGAACATTGCTACACTTCTTCTATTGCCACGTCATCAATTATTACAGAAAACTCTTAACATAGAGCTGAATAGAATTAAAGAAATCAGGTCTCTCTTGTAAATGAGTCCCCGAGGCTCAATGGGATTAACCTGTCTAAATAAAGGTTGAATGAATGAAAGGTTGTTCAACAGCTTTTGGAACAATGGATAAAAACACTCAAGATAAATGGATGGGTTAGTGATTTAGGTAAGTGTTATTGTCTCAGTGTTGACCTACAGATCAAGAACTCCCAAACCATAATCAGACCTTAAGAAGCACTTTAGATGAGAGATCATGTGGCTTCAATGAAAAAGAAAAGGCATCCAGTTGCTTTCTGTAATACTTCAAATTGGTAATGCCAAAAAAATTCCACCAAAAACATTGCTTTAAATTCAAGATTTCAATGAATTTATAGTCTAAATATTACTTATTGTGTCAAAACTCCAAACAGCTTTTTAAATTTAGACGCAATCATTTTGAAACCGAGATGTTCACTTACTTTTAGCTTGTGGTTGGTTAACCATACTCGATTGATGAAAGAGCAACCAAAGACTCAACAAACACCATCTATTAGAAAGGATAAGGAAAAGAGCTTGGATGTGTGCAGATGCACTTCCGCTTTGTGCAATTCGACACTGGGGTGCATTCAGTCCCTGTCAAAGTACAAACCGGCTGAAAATATTACAACTGACTAGAACATCTGCACTCAACCCTCAGACGTTCTTCTGCAGGCTAAAAATACCTCGGCAGAACAAGCGTCACTAAACGCTTGCTGAATAGGATTACTCAGGAGAATGGTGATCATTAGGATGAATGAGAATCACTTAAGCTCACATCGTGCTCCTTGAATCATAATGTCAGAGAGAAAATCACTTCAGGCTCCGATTACATTAACAGCAACAGCAAAACAGGGAAAGGAATAAAAATTTAAATTAGAAACTTACAGAGGACTGAAAATAAAGAACAGTCAGGGAAATTAAAAGTAATCAACCCATATCAATTTCCATGACGCAATCCGAAAGCTAAAAAAAGTGATTTTACGAAGAGTAGTAGAGAATTATTTCCAACAAATACCTACCGGTAGGTTTTAGTTCTTTTTTATGGACCTCTTTTTCCTGTGTTTGCACCATGCTTGTACAGAGTTTAAATAAGGCTGAATCATGGTTGATAAGAATGACTACAAACAATATAAGTGTTGTAGCCGTTCAAATTAAATAACAGGTGGTATGTTGATGTTCCATGTCACAGCCCTCAACACTAACCCAGTAAGGAGCTGAAATCTGGTGACATGAAGACAGTTTTGGGTCTAGTTATGCCATTTTAGCTGATGCAACTTGATAAATCATTTCCTGGATTGTAGTAATAACAAATTACCTTACATGGTCACATTAAATAATATCTATCAACCAATTTCAACGTTGTCTACGTTCCAACCCTCACTTATGGTCATGAGGTTTGGATCATGACCAAATGAACGAGATCCCGCAGACAAGCAGTCAAACTGGGCTTCCTTCGCAGGGTGGCTGGGCTTAGTCTTAAGAGATCGGGGAAGGAGCTCTGTCATCCGGGGGAAGCTCGAAGTTGAGCCACTTCTCCTCCGCATTGAAAGGAGTCAGCTGAGGTGGTTCAGAGATCTGATTAGGATGCCTCCTGGAGGTTTCCCTTTAGAGACTTTCCCAGCCATGTCCCATTGGTAGAATGCCCCAGAGAAGACCCAGAAGTCACTGGAGGGATTGCATAATGCATATGTTCTCTGGCCTGGGAATACCTTGGTGTCCCCCAGAACAACTGAAAAGTGTTGCAGAGGAGAGGGGTGTCTGGGTTTCTCTCCTGCACCTGTTGCCTCTGCAACCCAATTACAGATAAGTGGTAGAGGATGGATGGATGGGTTCCTCAAATGATAGGGTGGTCAGTTTACATTTGTACATGGTGGTGGCCGTCTTCGATTTTGACATGGCCATCCAATTTTTGACAGTGACCTTTCTTGTGTTTAGATGAAGCCACTCACCAAAATGGAAGTGGATGCCTCCTATATTTTTCGTTATCACAACATGGACAGACATTTATGGTAACAACCACCTTGGATTTTTACATAGCAACCCAATTTTTGAATGGAAGCTTTCTTATGCCTAGATGTAGCCGCTTATCAAAAATGGAAGTCTGTACCTCGGTTATTTTTCAAGTCATGCTCACAACTTGCACAGACGACAGACGGACAGAGAGTTATTTCAGTTCTCCCTCTTCTTTGTGATGGGAGACAAATCCCGGCCCGGGACCTGTCTGGGTGGAGTTTATCCGTTCTCTCAGTGCATGTATGGGTTGTCTCTGGGTACTCCGGTTTCATCCCACAGACCAAAAACATGCATGTTGGGCTGATTGGTAACTAAATTGTCCCTAGGTGTGAGTGACAGCATGAATGGTTGTTTGTCTCATTTGTCTCTATGTGTCCCTGAGATGGACTTGCGACCTGTCCAGGTTGCACCCCGTCTTTTAGACAGGGATGGCTGGACATGGGCACCAGTGATCCCCGCAACACAAAAAGGAAGAAGCGGGTTAAGGTAATGGATGGATGGACTAAACTCTAACCATCCCAGTCCAACGAGAGACAAACTTAGACAACTTAAAAGTAAATATAATGAGCCTTTTATTAACTAATTTGGGGGGCAACAAAGGGAAAAAGTCTAAATAAAACATGGAAAAAATATTTCAGAACTAAATTAGGTTTTTAATTGTAATGTAAGTGAGGTAACTAAATGTTGCATCTCTCAATCGTCCAAAATACAATCTTGCACTTGCTTTATTAGTCACTGGGAGTTAAAAGTTGCCAAAAAGATATAAAGTCCCCTCCCCCAAACAAAAAAAAAAGTACTTATTTCCTTTTATGTATAAACATACAAGGTAGTTTATCTGGCAATTATTGGTAAATTCTAGCCAAAGAGTTGAAATGTTTAACATATTCGCATCTATACATCTATCATAGGCACATCCATACCTAGAGGGGCCGAGATGGTGTAGAGGTAGGGCAGCCTACCCAATGCCAGAAAATCATGGTTCGACTCCCTGCCATGCCCACATTATGTGGCGTCCTTGAGCAAGACAAACCTAATCTGTAATTGCTCCCCGAGTGCTTGCATAGCTGCCCACTGCTCCACCTGGGTGTATCTCAGGTATGATGGGTTAAATGCAGAGAACTAATTTCATCATTGCATGGGAACGTACAGTGATGATGACATATAACACATACCTGGGCTAAAAGCAAGAAGCACTATCTTCTTGTAGATGTGTATTGTAAAATTGGTTTGGCTTAGCCTAGCATAAGAATACTGTACACAAAGGCACTTGAGTATTACGTGACAGTATTTGGAGCATCACTCTAATAGACTGTTTGTATGAACAGCTGAACTCAGTGAAGCAATCATCCATCACTTCCATCACCTCAACTTCAATCTAACTAACAAACTCCAAACAAAATTATGCACCAAAGCAAAACTTTCCTGCCTGAATAAATGACACCCGGAAGGATGAGAAGGATTCATTAATCCTACAATCATTCTGTCATGTTTGATTCATTTCACAGTAATGCTCTTTTCTCGTTGCAGTCCTCGAACAGACGACCACAGCATGTTTCAGAGCAACGCAGAAACAGAATATTCAAGATGTAGAAGATATTTTTAACATCCTCCATCCTGTAACCATGAAGTTGCTGACTGTATGTAGTAAAGCCGAGCCTAAGTGATCAATTATTGATCATGTACTCACTAAAAAAACATGTTGGGTGTGTTTTGTGTGCAGGAAACATCCTTTTTTGCCGGTTTGGATGGTCTACTTGCGGAAACTGCTCTTGCCACACATAATTTGACATGTTGCGTAACGTTTTAGAATACAGTTTTCTTAAAATGGACACTGCAGCTGTAAAAACGGGAGTATAGTACAGCAAGTGATTCTAGAATTTATTTAAATAGCAAATCTAGTTTCATATGGTTTGGACAGACTAGCAATTTGGACCTTTCTTAGAAAATAGCAGGAACAATACTTACATTTCCTAGTAATTTCTAAAGTTACAGTAATCAAAATATATTCTGAAAATGATAATTTCTTTACAGATAATTCTTTCAATAATTATCAAGCATTCTGGATTCAGTACCTCATGTATGTGTGGTTTTCAACCTTAACTTGTCCTCTCTGTCGTCATGAAATGATGAAATAAAGAAAAATTCCCAGCAAGGAACATTAAGGATCTTTTACACCTTCAAAGAAAGCTAATATATTAAGCACATGTGAAATGCAAGATTTAAATCTTATTTCATATTTAATTAAAATAAACTATATATTTTCAGTGTGGTTTAAGTTAAAAAGTTTTTGGACACCAGTGGACCATCAGATCAGCTAGACAAGTAGGGCCATGACCAGATTCTGGCTCAGAATAAAGTCAGGAGAAATGACACTGTAAGTCTTGTTGGTGGCAATGAGTTTCTTGAAAGCAGTGCAACATGATAACATACCTACAAAATCACAAGGGATGAAGAAGGTTCAAACATTGCACCTGTAGTGGGTACATCTTGGTGTATGTAGCAGGCAGCTACACTGTTCAAATGTTGATGAAGCGCTAACAATACATATGAGCTAGCTAAGATGCTATAGTGTTCCACTCCGCTCACACATCCTAACACCCCCACCGCAGTCGCTCCAGTCGACAATTGATGGCATGCTACATGAGTGCACTATTTAGTACTTAGAAGCTAGCGCAAGCTTTGTTGCAAGCTAGCTAGCGAAACTTACATAACACTAGCTTAATGCTACAAGTTCAATCAATGGTAATTTATATCATCTACCATGCGTCTGACCCACCAAAAAAACTCTTCAGATCTAGATGATTGACTTAAATGACTTGGTGTAATCAAATGTTGAAATTTTACAGAAATGGTAAGTTCTGTGGGTTACTCTTGCACTTAAATGCAAGCGGCTGAGTGAGTGCATGGGGCTGCTATAGTCTTGTGGCAGAAATTGGTGGCCTTTTTTAGAGTGTGTGTTCAGATGGGTTGTTGTGTTGTTATTTATGGTTGTTTTTGCTAGTGACTGTAAAAAATAAATGATACCACAACTCAGATGTACTTAATGCACTTCCTGTTTAACAAATAACCATTAAAAGACAATCAAAACATGATTCTGTAGAGTCCTCAAAACCAGTGGTTTAAACAATATATTATCCAAGCTGAAGGCTCTTAGTCATGGTTCACCACCAAAAAATACAAACATGATTTGTACATGGGCAAATTCAAACTATTGTGTAAAAACAGTAAACCGTAATTGTCGGTGTAAAAAAAAAAGTAGCATCTTAAGATGCTACTTTTTTCTCACGCTTTGTACCCCGTGGCTTATATGCCCAAACATCTTATTTATGTATTTACGTATATATTTATGTATTTATATACGGTGGAGAATTAGTCAGAATTATTTTTAAAGCAGATAGTCAAGACTAATACATTTTTTAAGTCTGTTCCCCCTTCCATCCTCAAATTTATTTATAAAGTATATTTAAATCAGCAGTTGTTACCAAAAGTTTTTAACCAATAAAAACAAATGGTACTAATTTAATGAATATTTACAGCAGTTTACTGGTACTATTTGACTTCCGGTCACATGACCTTGATAAGACTTCTGGGTAATATTTACAGGTAAATAATTTTAAAATAATTTCGGTTACATAGGTGTTTGGCACTGTTCTGTCCAGTGATTATACTTAGATAGTTATTGTGTTCATTTTGAAGGTATACTGGCTGTACCATGAGTCAGAAAGCAAAGCTTCATGAGAATCTTGCAGTCTGAGCGCGTTTTGAAATTAGGTCTTTTGCGATAAAAAAAATTAATCAATTCATTACATGATGAATGAAAATGATCAACCTCATTTTCATTTATCGGCTTTATCGTTTCTTCGAGTCTCTCTCTTTCTATTGAAGACACTGGATGGCTCAACTCCAGTGCTCTTCACTGACCCCTTCCTTTTTCTTTAAAATCCATTTTAATCATCCAAAATCACGTTTTTGGATTGTTAAAATTAGCTAAGCTGAGAAGCTAAGCTACGAGCTAAGCTGACAGGCTGACCCCGGGAAAAAACCTCTGTCTTGTCGAAGCTACAACATTCACGGTTGAAACTTGTACCTTCGTGTAAAAAGTTGTTTTTCTTGCAAAAAGAAGCTGCAAACTTGTTTACTGATTTTTTTTATTAAAAGCTTTGTGTGAAAAATGCTATGCTGACAAGCTCAAAACATTACGAGCATCCGCCATTTTGAAAACCAGAAAGAACAAGAGACAGCCCATGTCACAAGGGGCCTCCCTCCCATTTTTCTTAAAGAGATACACTGTTACTCGCTCCCTCACTGTCATGAATTCTTCGGTTCAAGTCTTTTACTGCCATCCAGTGGTAAAACAGGTACTACACAAAAATTAACCTACTTGTCTTCTTAAATTTGACAATAATAACTAATGTCAAATTTCAAACAATATTATCGTTTATCACAATAATATCTGAGACAATTAATCGCCCAGCAAAATGTGTTATTGTGACAGACCTAGTTGAAAGCAAGCTATATTCTGTGAAACTCCATCTGCTGGCTGATTCTTGTACTACAACAAGGAAGCTGTACACAGCCGGAGCAGGCTGGGGGTACAGATCCCAACAATGAACGGTGAATGCCTGTGGCAAAAATAATCGGAGCATTTTATTTATGTACAAACTTGTGATTTATCTTATATTCAATAAGTGCGGCTTAGAGACGGGTGCACTTTTTAGCCCGAGAATTATGGTATTTCTGTATGCTTCTTTTCATGGTGGGGAAATCCTGTACAGCTCTACAAACTTTAGATAATGCATTGCTAATGTTAAATTCTGAGACCTGATCTCTACAGAAACAAAACACCTGCATCTTCCTGGAAAATTTACCACAACTTTCAGGCTTTTGGTAATTTATACAGCAAAATAGTCATCCAACTCAAGGGAATGTGAATTATTTGCACTTACCATACTCCATAATTTGCTATTTACTAAGATTAATGTGTTTTATGCACTGCTCTTTTACTGTTATTGTGAATGATTTTAGAATGTTCCATGATTCTTAGTCTACGTAATAATTAGCCTTCATGATATGATTACATTGACGTCTTTCTTTGAGAGCCCTTCAGAGCTGCTGGCTCCCAGATTTCTTCCCACTTCTGACTGCAGCTGGGTTCTGACAAAGCTGAACAGGGCAGGGATGGGATGGTAGCTGGATGTTTTCTACAAAACTATTTTTTTCTGTTCAGGAAGTCAGAATGGGTCAGGGCCTCAGACAGTGAAAGCATTGACAAGTTTTACTTGTAAATGCATTGATCATCTGTGATTGCTGGCTGTTCTCCAAAGCTTTGATGAAGCCTACACCTGGTTGTTTAGGGAATCACTTTTATTCCATGACACTACTATCCTACTGTCAGATCTGAAAGGTATGTGCTAATGGTATGGAAATTTGGTAAAATTTTATGGTTTTGATTGCTGTGCAGATTAATGAAAGCCAATGAGGAAAGTAAAAACCCAAGTGTTGTTGCCATGCAGAATACACGACACACATGCCATGTAAGTTCATGCCATGCCAAGAAGACACGATGCTCCCCCATGAGTGTAATGGGTATATCCTGTTTTTGCGTCACTGAGCAAGAAACGTACCACCTCACAGTTTCAGTCTGTTTGAGAATAAATGCCTAAATGGGGGATGGTGCTTGCTCTAAAAGTTATTTGTTTTTGCAAAGCTGCGACGAGGGAAGGAAGTTTTAATCTTAAGGGTGCAACAAACAAAATTGGCTCCGCATCATTTTGCCCAAGCGATTAAATTTGGTTACACATAGAATGGGATCCGAGGCAAAAGCCATTCATAACATTCTCTTACTTACAGTAGTTTACAGGAAATGAATCCCTACAGAAGTAGTGACTAAAAATGCATGACTGATTAAAGCCTTTTCTTCAGAGCTTTTTTTTCTTTTAATGAATTAAGCTCTGAAAGAATACTTTTTTTCCTTAAACCAGACTGTTTTAAACTTGCTCCTGTAGCCTTACACTTTGAAGAACAAAATACAGTCACTTCCAAGCAATTTACAATCCAATTAGACGTGTATTCAACCAGCTGATACAGTCCGAATCCTCGTCAGCCTCAACACGAAGGCTCATTGACACCTGGGAAGCAGATTGCACCAGATTTGAATTACAAGCAGTGGTAGATAAGCTGCCGTATACAGTATATGGAGGAGAGACATGGTTTTATATACGTGAAATGAAAGAGCCAGCCGAGCGGTCGCACTGACGACCTCCTCTGCACTGATCACCAACCAAATCCCTTAGGAGGATTATCCAGACTCAAATCAAGAAAATCGTGCAACTTTAAGGGTCAAAGACGGCCAGTGAGAAAGAGAAATGAGGAGGGAGGACGGTTTCCAAGTGGGCTGCTGGTTATTTATTTTGCTCTGTAGTTTTCTTTGACTTGCTTCCTTTTTGTCTCAAAAGAACATACAGGCTGTAAAAACTGGATTTAGTTCCATTTCAAAGCCTGACGTTGTCTTGCTCATGTTTTCTAGGGTTGTATGAGTTGTGTTTTTCTACTATTATGCGCTAGTAGTATTTCATAAAACCACAAGACATTTTGCTTTGTCTAAATGATGGTGTGGCTGTTCAACATCTCCATGCATCACTTAGCGTTCAGACTGTCTAATTTCAAACCCATTTCAAACCAAATGTTGACTAATGATGACTAACAGGATTGTCACTTCAGACTTGACCTAATAAGTTTATTAGGAAAAGGTGGCAGAGAAATCGTCTTTTCTTCAACCACACCAAGAATTTTTAAGCTTTCGTTATAAAATGCCTTCACAGAGACAAAACCTTAAGCACCCAGGCAGAGTGGTGAAATCGAAATGAAACGGTACGTGTTGAAAGGTCACGTGACTGAAATGCAACAATCAGAATATCAGATCAAACGGATTTGGAATTCAGGCACGCTGCTAATCCCTCGTCGTAGGGGTGTGGCACTCCCTCAGTGCCTGATACGAGCACTGATTTGGTGTCTTTACAGATTCACACAGCCGTTGTATCTTCCCCTGCAGCAAACTGGTCCACAGCTGTTGTAAATGGCCATCGAGATCTGGAAAATTGGTACTGGATTGGAGTTGGCGCTACAGGTTAAATTGGGGAAAGACTGGGACCTGGAAGAGCACATGAGGACCTCAAAATGACTCAGGCAGACCATAGACTTGTGTTCTGTGTGGATGGACTTTATCTTGTTGAAAGTTGAGTCTACTGAATACCAGGATGCTGTCTCAGGGGGGGTTAGAGACGCAGATGTAGGAAGCCTTTGACATAGTGCAAAGCTTGTGCCCGCAAGTAACTGATAATAATGTCCGTCCACTCCTGATGCCACTTATGACCTCTGGTGCCTGTTGTAGATGGTAAATGGACTGTACTTATATAGCGTCTTTCTATCTGATCAAGATAGTCAAAGCGCTTTACACTACAATCTGTGCCCTAATTTACCCATTCATACAGCACTCTACTAGATCTCTACAAAGCTAATTGAACAATCATTCTAAAGAGACTAATCAGAGCTTTATCACTTTCATACACTGACGGAACACATCAGAGGCAGTGAGGGGTTCAGTGTCTTGCCCAGGGACACTTTGACATGTGACTGCTGGTGGATTCAAACCACCAACTCTTGCATTGGAAGACGCCTGCTCTAACCACTCAGCCACAGCCACAACTCTGTACAGATCAAATTATTTACATACCCATTGCTGCTCCGTGTGTCTGCAGAATGAAGTCCAAATAAGCAATCCCTTGTGGGTGCTTAACTATGTTTTTATCAAGTTAGTAATCTATTAGTATACCCATAGTCAGCTTTAGTAAAATATACTGTACATGAATAAAGGACACATTTTAACATGCACTTATTAGTTTATTGTTCAACACAAAACAACAGCCTAAGAATGTGCAGCAGTGTTGGTGATCCTAATGGGTCGACAACTCAATATTAAAACTTTTAGAGTAGATTTTTGTTTGCCAGTAAGTTCATTGGCAGAGTTAGAAGGTGACCGATTGTGGCATTGGCCACAATAGATTACTCTTCTGCCACCTTGACAGTCACCCCAATCCTGACTCATGCTCAATAATCCAGGTAGAAAAATCTAAAGAAGTTAAGTCTGGTCCTCTGGACAATTAAAAAGAAAAGTGGAAATGTTTCGTCTTTCATCCGAAAGACTTCATCAGTCTGAGGTGCTGTATAAATATAAATAAATATACTGTATATAAATAGCACCTTCTCGTAGTGGATCAACCAGTTTGCTGATGACAGCCAAAACCAGCTGCTCACATGATCAAGGAGGACCATCAGCCTAACGAT
>JARVGS010000835.1:6492695-6510925 GCA_031762315.1 Hypsolebias antenori | reverse complement strand
CCTTGAGCAAGGCCCTTAACCCACACCATCTGCTCCCCCGGGCACCCTAGATAGCAGCTCTCTGCTCCACACAGAGGGCAATGGTAGCTCAGTGGTCTGTGGTTGTGTCAGGAAGGGTATCCGGCGTAAAAAGAATTGCCAAGTCTTCGCTGTGGCGACCCCTGATGAAGGGAGAAGCCGAAAGAAGAAAAAGAAAAAGTTTTTAGCTAGTTTTATAGCACATTTTAGCTAATTTCAGCCGTTTTCAGAGAAATTCAAGTTTTTCATGGTAATTTTTGCTACTTTCAGTCTGTCTTGATGCATGCTCAACCTTTGGCCTAATTTAAATGCTAATTTCAGCTTGTCATGCCCCTTTCAGCATTTTCTGGTAGTTTCAACATTTTCTGCTATTTCAGCTACTTTTTAGCTGTTTTTGCTAAACTTAGCATTTTCAGCTAATTCCACTTTTGAGTTCATTTAAACTCTTTCCACATCCTTCTGGTAGTTTAAGCTTCTTTCTGCCTTTTCAGCTGCATTTCAGCCATGTTTAGCTAATTTCAGCCTTTTTTTTTTTTTAGCTAGTTTCCTTTTTTTTTTTTTTGCTAATTTGTGCTTATTTAAACCTAATTCTACGTTTGCCTTATAATCTAGCTGTTTTGCTACCTTTTTGCCATCTTATTTTAACTTGTTTAAAAAAATCTGTATGCTTCTCTTATGATTGTCTATTGTTGTCCATTGTTGTCATCATTCTTTGTTGAAACCAGGTCTCTCTTGTAAACGAGTCGAGGCTCAATGGGATGAACCTGCTTGAATAAAGGTTGAATGAATTCAGCAAATACGTGTTCGTTCTGCTTTCTTCTGCTAACCTAAGGCTTGTTCTTCCATTTTAGCTACATGTTTTTGGCTAATTTTAGCTGTTTTTCAGCAAGTTCTTCAGCAATAAGCATTCACACTGCTTTGTCGCAGAAAATGCAATTTCTATTTAAGTTTTAAACAAAAATCTTGGGTGATCAGTTAGTTCTCAAAGTTCTTTTTTTAAGCATGAATCTCAGCATCAAGCAAGTAACTTGAATACATAATGACCTTGATTTGTGACCTTGACCTTGGAACTAGAGTTAGGTGCCATTTTGTGGTGGTATAAATTTATATAAAGTTTTGTTAAAGTATCTTGAGCAGATCAGAAGTTAAGGTCTGGACAAGCAAATTTTTTGTTTTAAATTTGACCTTGTTTTGTGACCTTGACCTTGGAACTAGGTTGATTAAATTATTGTGAAACATGTCATTTAGTGGTGGCATAAATGTGTATGAAGTTATGTTAAATCATCTTGAGAAGATCAGAAGTTATGATCTGGAAAAGCAAGTCTCTTTTTTAAGTTTGACCTTGTTTGACCTTGAAACTAGGTTGATTAAATGATTACGTGCCATGTTGTTTAATGGTGGTACAAATATGTATAAAGTTTCTTTAAACTATCTTGAGCAGATCATAAGTTATAGTTTGGACAAGCTAATTTCTGGCTTTAATTTTGACCTTGTTTTGTGACCTTGACCTTGGATCTGGGACAATGAAAATGCCGCACTTTGCCAAGTAAAGAAACATATGTGCATTATCTTGAGCGGATCAGAAGTTAAGGTCTGGACAAGCAAATATCTGGTTTCAACTTTGACCTTGTGTTGTGACCTTGGAAATAGGGTGATGAAATGGATGAAATTAAGTGGCGTGCCATTTAGTGGTGATACAAATGTGTATGAAGTTTTGTTAAATGATCTTGAGCAGACCAAAAGTTATGGTCTAGACAAGCAAACTTCTGGTTTTAACTTTGACCTTCGTTTGCAACCTTGACCTTGGAGCTAGGGTGATGAAGTGATTATGCAATGTGTCTTTTAGTGGTGGTACAAATTTATAAGAAGTTTCCTTAAATCATCTTGAGCAGATCATAATTTATGGTCTAGAGAAGCAAACTTCTGGTTTTAACTTTGACCTTCTTTTGCAACCTTGACCTTGGAACTAGGGCGATGAAATGATTTCGCGACATGCCATTTAGTAGTAGTACAAACGTGGATGAAATTTTGTTCAATTATCTTGAGCAGATCAGAAGTTATGGTCTGGGCAAGCTCATTTCTGATTTTAACTTTGACCTTATTTTGTGACCTTGACCTTGGAGCTTGGGTAATGAAAATGCTGCACTTTGTCTAGTGATGAAACATATGTGTATTATCTTGAGTGGATCAGAAGTTACAGACCAGACAAGAGAAGGTTATGGACAAAAGGACGAACAACGGGCGTATAATGATATTAATAAAAACCATCTAAGCACAACAAAATTGTAGCTGCTAATGTGACATCAGGCATGCCACTCACATAATCTTGCTGTAGCACTTGCATCAGAATGCAGAAATGAATGCGTCCCAGCAGACAGAACAAATTGATTGAATGCTCTTAGCAATTCTTCAGGCATCGAGTGACATTTAATTAGGCGCACACTCACCAAGCTGGACCAGAGAAGTGCAAACAGTGTGAGGAAAAAAAAACAGTTCATACATGATTTGATATATAGAATCCATCCATGTAGCTTTTAAAAATATAATTAATCATGATTTAATTAAATTAATTGATAAAGACTCAACAAAATAAAACCCTTATGTTATGCAGTTTAACGGTCAGTACTATTTCTTGGCATAGGGTATACCTGGATAAATAAACTGAAGAATAATATAAACAAAACATTTTTGTCTTTGCTCCCATTTTTGATGAGCTGAACTCAAAGATCAAATACTTTTTCGATGTACACAAAACGACTTTTTCCTCATAAATGTTCACAATTTGTGTAAATTTGTGTTAATGAGTACTTCCCCTTTGCCAAGATAATCCATCCACCTCACATGTGTGGCATATCAAGATGCTGATTAGACAGCATGCATATTGCACAGGTGCGCCTTAGGCTGACCACAATAAAAGGCCACGACAAAATGTGTAGCAAAATGGCATATAAGCGGCAAGATTAGAGGGCGTGTGCAATTCCTGCGCTGACAGAAGGTATGTCCTCCAGAGCCATTGTCGGTGAATTGAATGTTCACTTTTCTTTTTTGCAGTTTTTGCAGTGCCCTGAGACGGCTTCTGTTGTGACTTGGCAGTGCATAAATAAACTGAACTAACTGTTCTACCATACATTGTCTCCAAAGGCGTTTCAGATAATTTGGCAGTATATTCAACCAGTCGCACAGCCGCAGACCACATGTAACCACACCAGCCCAAGACCTCCGGATCCAGCATCGTCACCTCCACGATCATCTGAGAACCATCCACCTGGACAGCTGCTGCAACAACTGGTTTACATAGCCAAAGAATTTCTGCACAAACTGTCATCAACCATCTCAGGGAAGCTCATCTGCATGCTTGTCATCCACACTGAGGTCTCCACCCGACTGCAGTTGGTCAAATGTCCACATTCAATGGCATATGGCACGTTGAAGAGGTGTTCTCTTCATGGTTTTCACTGTACAGGCCAGATGGCAAACTGCATGTTTGTCGTTGTGCGTGGTAAGTGGTCAATCTTACGTCAACATTGTGAATCAAGTGGCCAAAGGTGGAAGAAGGGTATGGGCAGGCATATGGTGTGGACATCAAACACAGGTGCATTTTATTGATGGCATTTTCAATGCACAGATATACTGTGACAAGGCCCGTTATTGTGCCCTTCATCCACAACCATCACCTCATGTTGTAGCCTGATAATACTCAGCCCATGTTACAGGGGTCTGTACACAATTCCTGGAAGCTGAAAATATCCCAGTTCTTGCATGGCCAGCATACTCACCAGACATGTCACCCAGAGCATGTTTGGGATGATCTGGATCGGTGTATACGACAGCGTGTTCCAATTCTTGACAATATCCAGCAACTTCGCACACCCATTGAAGAGTGAGCCAACATTCCACAGGCCACAATCAACAACCTGATCATTTCTATGTGAAGGAGGTGCGTCGCACTGCATGAAGCAAATGGTGGTCATACCAAATACTGACTGGTCTTCTGACCCTCCCAGACACCCCCCCACCCAGAAGCACAGTAAAAATGCACATTTTATAGTGGCCTTTCATTGTGGTCAGTCTAAGGCAATAATCATGATGTCTAATCAGCACCTTGATATGCCACACTTGTAAGATGGATTATCTCAGACAAGGAGAAGTCCTCTCTAACAGATTTACACAAATTTGTGACTATTTAAGAGAAAAAGCCCTATTGAGTGTATCGAAAAAGTTTTAGATCTTTGAGTTCAGCTCATAGAAAATAGGAGCAAAAACCAAAGTGTTGCGTTTACATTTTTTGTTTCGTATAACAAGTAACGTGGGGTTGTAAAACATACCCAAGGGGTTGTTGCCTGGGCAGACAATTCCAAGCTTTCTGACTGGGCAGTGATCCCAATGATGAAGGGAAGATGGAAATGACTGTGGAAGTGTTCTGGGCAGGAGGTAAAGTTATAAATAACTAAATTTCCTGGTACCAATGATGGGAAATGGTTATAGCTTGTGTTTGTGTTGCCACTCTAAAACTAATCAAAATTTTGTTCAAGTAAATGAGGCCAAATATTTTATAGCTTTATGACGAATATATGGTAGACAAAATGTCATTCTATACCATTGCTCTTGGCCCTTAACTTGAAGTCCCAACTGGTATAAATATTGCCCTACAGAACAGAATACCCCTTTAAGAAGACGGCATGTTGTAAATTGTCATTAATAAATCCTGGAAACTGGTAAAATGTCAGAATGCTCACCAGATTTCAGTTTGTTCTCTTCCCCATACACTTTAGACCAACGCTTTGTACATTTACACTAAAACAAAAAAATATTTTGTGGGTAGTAGGGGCAGTACCATACAGCTTTTCCAGCTAAGACTTTTTAGATGCAAACTTAAGCTGTGTGTGTTAAAAAAGGCTGAATTATTTTACTAATAACTTTATTTTTATTGGCACATGTTAATGTTTATTTGGTGCATTTCAATGATTCCATTGATACAAAAGTGGTTGCTGTGATAGTAAGATCCTTTTAATGAAGAAATGTTACAATGGTTTTTTGCCAGTTGCTATTTTAGTTATTATTTTAGAGCATTATACTTGGTGAGGTCATCTAAATACCAACACAGGCAAAGTTTGAAAGCAAAACTGATGGTGAATAGATGAATAAAACTTTCATTTATGAGAGAAAAGTTCTAGCTTTAAAGGGAGATTACTTATTTATCTTTGACTTCAGTCACAGTCTGGTTAGATTACGGTAGCCACTTTTGCTAATCAATATTAACTTTAATTTTATTAATGATCAAACTGATATACTTGAAAACCTCGAGAACTGACTTAGGTAGAGTTTGCTTCGTAGTCTATATAGGATCATTACCACCTGCCATTGTGAAAGGTGTGTAATCATGTGATTCAGTCTATGATCATTAGTAAAATATCTTGTGAACAACTGACAGATTTTAATGGAACTCCCAGAGAGTAATTTTTGCATGTACAGTGTTTCCCCTAGGTTACTTGCCTCCTTTCTTCAGTGACTTTTGTCAATGGGGGTTGGAAACATAGACATGTATGTGTTGTGGGCCTGTGTTAGTGCCGGCAGTTGTCGACGGGGGTGGGAGCAAGAGTCATCGGTTGCTTTTTAGCTAGCGCATCTGAATTGTGTGCCTCTAGCTTAGCGCTACATCAGCGCCAACAGTTGTCAACAGCCGGTGGGGTGGGGGGTGATGTGGGTGAAGGACATTTCAGTGGGCGGAACGTTTGGTTCTGTTGACAGAGCGGGGCGTCCTTCTTGGATAACAGTAGCAGAATCACTAGTATACCTCTACAACTAAGATTGAAGTATCTCTACTTTTGAAGTCAACCCCATTTAAGATGGCCGCCACAGCTAATCAATCCTAGAAAACCCAAAAATGACTATACCTGAGTCAATTTATAGATATTTTGGTTTAAATAAACTGTGTTAAACATCCTTAATGCTGTTGCTGCTGGGTAATTGGTGGACTGAGAACTAAGGGTGCAACCAAAACTGCTCAAGTCAGACATTATATACAATGTAAAAAAACTGACTAAGCTTCAAATGTCAAAATAGCTACTGTACACAGAGAAAACATGGGGCTGGGATAGCTTGCAGGTCAGTGCCACGGACTTCTAACCCTCAAGCCTAGGTTGCATCAGGAAGGAAATCCTATGTAGAACATTTGCCAAATCTTTCATGCAGAAGGGAGCAGCCGAAAGAAAAACACACCAACAACACAAAGACAAACATCAAGCACTAACATAATTATGAGTTTCAAGATTCATGCTCAATAATTCAGATAGAAAAAAATCTAACAAGGTTAAGTCAGGTCCTCTGGGCGGAGTCTGTTGAAACGTTTTGTCTTTTATCCGAAAGACTTCTTTTAAAATACCCCGTCTTTTAAATAGCACCTTCTCATAGTGAAACAAACCAGTTTTCTGCTGACAGCCAGGACTAGTTCACATGCAAAGGAAGGACCATAGATCATTAGAGGCCTAACAATTGGTTGTTAGTGCCCTGATGGTCGCTTGCTATTCACAGGGGGCTGAGTGATGCTTGCAATAACAGCATTGTAAGAGGGTGGAAGTTGAACATGGAGACACCCACCCCTGTTTAAAGATGGACAGGTTCTCTTATGGGTTCTAATTATGAGTATTAGTTAATGTTGCCTAAATAGCAGGGTTGCTGAAACAGCTGCATTAAATCATTAAAGGATTTTGGCTTTACACATTAGCACATCTGACATTCATGAAACATTGACTATTTGTAAAACAGATGACGGATTTGTGCCACAAATCCCCACTTAGAGCAACACGTGGTTCAATGTTTGGTCCTCAGAACCAAATACTCTTATTAACAGATGAACCGGCCAAAAACAAATCGCACTGTGGGTAAGCATGGCAATTTTTTTTTTTTTTTTTTTTTTCCAGTCGGATTATCATCATCTGCTTCAATTAGCTTTTTGTAAGAAGAATAGAAACAAAGAAAAATGCAATAATGTAACAAGAGCCAAGAAAAAAGTCAGACTAATACACATGTGCAACTTTGTTTTGTACTGTGTCAAAATAAAGAAGGGGGAAGTATGAGAACATGTGCCACCAAATCGAACCTAGCAGCTAACCTAAACTTCTGTCAGTGCTCAGATTTGCAGTCATGAAGAGTCATTTCTGTTTGGTGTCTGTGGCCGACTGGAATTTACATGAATTTCCATCTGACAGTGGCAGAACGAGGAGGGGGGAGACTGAACACCTGCCAGAATACTAATCGGCCATGGACCAGTTTGGCCTTAAGACCTCTCCAGCCTGACCCGAGCCAGCCAAGTACAACCATCCAGCAGAGATGGCACGGGTAGATTCCTTGACTCCCCCCAAAAAACACACTCACACAATTAGATTTAACTTCCAGCTGGGATAAACTATTTTGTTTAACACACATTACAAAAGCAAAAATACTGACTTGTATTAGAATCCAAATTTCTTGTTAAACACAAGACTCCCACCATTCATCTTGTAAAGTGAATGGCGAAATGTACCAGACATGGTATTTTTATAAATATGATGGCTATTTATTTATTTTTCTTCTTTTGGCTGATCCCTTCTTCAGGAGTCACCACAGTTAACTAACACATAAAAAAAAACTTAGCAATAGTTTTTTCACCAGATGCCCTTCCTGATGCAACCACAGACCACCGGGCTACCATAACCCTTTGTGTGGAGCAGAGAGCTGCCATCTAGGGTACCCTGGGGAGTTGTGGGTGGGAGTTGAGGGCCTTGCTCAAGGGCCCAGAGCGGGGCAAATGAGGATGGAGGCAGGTGTGGGGTCTTCACCTTTCCCACGTACATTTTAATGATGCCGGTTGAACTGGCGACCTTTCGATCACAGGTTTGCCTTATCTAACCTCTGTGCCACCACTCCCCTATATATAATAATTAACCTTAATAAAATTAAAGAGGAGTGATCATTTATTTTGGCACAAACTGTGTTGTTACAAGTTTGGATCATTACGAAACCAACTTCTCAGGTAACTCCTACTGTTGCTTTCCCAAGCCAGCTGAAATGTACAAGCTCCATCTGATCACCTTAACCTCAGTCTGCCTCCTAAAGGTCACCAACAGATGTTCCAACCAGAGGAAAAAAAAAAAACACCTTAAATGGACGTATTTGGGGCAGAGAAGCAGTGGCACCTTATTTCTGAAGGTAAACCCAACCTTTAGGTGTTTTGTTTGACAACACTAATCTATACATCTTCAACTGTAAAACCATTAGGAAAACCAAGGTACTTCCAAACCTCCATTAAATTACAGTTTGTGTTGATTCTGTTTAAGAATGTTCTCTTTGCCCGCCTACTTATTTTGGCTGTTCTCTCATCAGGGATTGCCATAGCAAGTCATCCTATGTCCTTTGTATCCTTTGTCCTCACTCAAACGCCTAACACGTCCTCTCGAATGGCATCCATACATCTCCTCTGTGGCCTTCTGGTCTTCTTTGTCTTTTTTTTTTACAGCATCATTTCTAACATTTTTCTACCAACTTATCCACTGTCCCTACTCTGGACATGTCCAAACCATCTCTATCTGGCCTCTTTACCCTTATTTCTTAGTCATTTAACCTCTTATTATCTCAGTCCTAAACTTCTCCATCCTTGTGACTCCCAAGGAGAACTTCAACATCTTCATTTCTGCCTCTTCCAGTTCTTTCTCCTGCCATTTTGTCTCTAAACCATACAACATAGTTGATCTCACAACAGTACTATAATCCTTTCCTTTGACTTTTGCTAACCCTTTTTCACAAATCTCTCCTGAAACATTTCCACATCCACTCCATCCTGCCCTGGACTCACTCTTTGCCCCAATAATGGTAAATAGGGAAGAACTTACTGATTTGTTTCATGTTACCTATTTTATAAGATGCAAAACAGATTTGTGTCAATCCTTTTGAAATGGAGCAGGGATAAAAAAGCAAATTCACGTCATCCGCAGCTGCTGAGTCACCGTCCAAAATATTTGCTGTATCTGTAGTTGGAAAGCCGGGAAACAGCAGGGGCAGAGATTGCAAGAGAATCGGGCCATCCCTGCCTCGCTGACTGACTGACATAGCAAAGACTAGTCCAAATTAAATTTCATTTGTCTACTTTCTGGGCCGTGTTTTCTGGACAATGACCAGGACTCATGGTTATAATCCCTGAACAATGATGATGCATTCCAACAGTCCCATAGTCCTACATTTCACATGCATCAGTTTAAGTATACAAGAACAAAAGACAAACACAGTTTTTGCACAAGTAAATGCAGTTTGAGAAATATTGACAAAAAATATGTTCTAATAAGATTATTGCATATGCCCATTGATAAAGTATTATACATCAATGCAGTAATCTATAGCAATGGTCATAACAAGCAAACCCTTGCATCACCTTTGTTATTTGATTAACGATTGTGTCAGGTATCATCTTGAGCAGATCAAAAGTAATGGCCTGGACAAGCAAGTCATGTCTGGTAATAATGCATACATGTATGAGGTACTGTTAAATTATATAGAGCGGACCATAAGTTACTGCAGACTGAGACTATACCATAATACATTCACATTTTGATGGACGTATAATAATAATGTTGCAACTAAAAGATTTGGTAGTATAACTGATGTTTTATTTTTATCCATCCATCATCTTCTTATTCCAAAGTCGGGTCTTGGGGGCAGCAGCTTGAGCAGGGAAATTCATACATATCCTTCGACAGCCACCGCTTCCGGCTCTTCTGGAAGGGCCCCAAGGTGCAGGCCATTCAAGATGTAGATTCTCCAACGTGTCCTGGGTCTTCTCTGGGATCTCCTCTCAGTCAGACATGCCTGAAGCACCTCCCTAGAGAGGCACCATGGGAGCGTTTTTACCAGAACCACCTCAACGGGCTCCTCTCGATGTGGCGGAGCAGCAGTTCTACTCTGAGTCTCTCTTGGATAGTTGAACTTCTCACCTCATATCTAAGGGAGAGTCCAGCCACCCTGTGGAGGAAACTCATTTCACCCGCCTGTATCTACAATCTCATTCTTTCGGCCACTACCCAGAGTTCATGACCAGAGGTGAGGGTAGGAACATAGACTGACCGGTAAACACAGAGCTTTGCCTTACAGCTCAGCTCCCTCTTCACCACAACGGACCGGCACAGAGTCATCAATACTGCAGGCGCTGCACCAATCCGTCTGTCAATCTCACGCTCCATTCTTCCCTCACTTGTGAACAAAACCCCGAGAAACTTGAACTCCTGCGTTTAATAAATAACCTCACCATTGACCCAAATGGAGCAATCCACCCTTTTCTGACTGTGGAAAAGGGTGGATTTCTTTTTACAAAATCCCCAAAATAACTACAGTAATAATATTAAACTCTCAAGCCTGGGATGCCTTGCGTTTCATAAAACTTGGTGATTCTACAAACCACATTTATACCCTTTTTGCCTATTCAATAAAGCAATATTTTGACTGTGTGGTAAACCACATTTTATTAGACTAGTCACCCACAAACACATACAGTATATGCACATACACACCGCCACATTTCCCAGCAGGCAGCTGGATAAACCCCCTCAATCCATGATGTAATCTCTAAGTGAGTTCAGTAATTACAAGGTCCTGGGTTCCTCCTTACTTGGAATCACCTCGGCTTTATGTAACAAACCTCTCACGAGCCGTCAATTCAACAAGCAACATCACAATATGGCTGACATTATGACCAATAATTAACCAAGAACCAAGACGAAGAAATGACAGAAAACACAATTACCCCATGACAATATCACAAAAGGATCAAATAGTTTTGTGAATATTACTTGGAGTAGTTAGCAATATGCATTATAACACGTCAAGAAAACAAGTTGACAAAAAGATTAACGCAATTTACTGTATTTTTCAAAATTATGCTGGAATATTTAAACTAAAATTCATAAGTTTGCACACCAGAACAAAACTATAAAGTAACTAAACAAAAAAAAAAAATAGCAGCTCCAATGGTTAAAAAATCAGCCTTAAAATACCACTAAATTGTTTAGAAATAACCAGTGGCTCTAATCAAAAGCCAGTAATTAGCTCCTGATAAAAACGTCACCAACAATCCTCCTGATAAAGAGTTGGAAGAGGTGACCAACGCTAAAAACGCGACTTAGGCTCAAAAGAACGACGCGACAAAGCAACTCTATGAGAAGCGAAGAGCAGAACTTACTGAAAAGCTGTCAAGATTCTCAGTTCATCATCGTCATCACACGGCTCCATGGTTTTTTGGGAGACGACGAAAGAATGAAGGGTTGGACTGAGCTAGAAAACTCCTTCCCCACTTTGTGTTTAACTCCGCCGTCAACTGACGCTGAATCTCCTAAAAACAATCCCCAAACTCAATTTTCTGTGTGTGTCAGTGTGTTGATGTGTATGTTTCAATGTGTTCCTTCTTTTTTTTTCTTCTCATTTCTAGTTTGGTGCCAAATGTTCCAGCTTAGCAATGCTGCGCAGCACCGCTGGTGATGGATTTAGCCGGGACATCTGGGCCAGCAGGGATAAACTGAATTCACACACACACACACACACACACACACACCCTGGACGATGCTGGAAGGACATCCCCCACACAGCTTCATCAGTAAGATGACAGGGTGTGCACCACAAGACATGTTTGAAACACACAAAAACGCCCGTCTTCCACTCAAACACAATGCAACTGGGTCCATGCGTTGACCGATGCGTGCCGTCTCCAAAGCTGCCACCAAGCACAGAAATCTGAATTTTCTTGCTCTTTACATGAGCGTAACTGTCACGCGAGTCTCTCCAGTCAAGATAACGTAAAATATGCGATTAACCAAAAAGATAAACACAAGGCTACAGCCTGTTAGTGCACATGTAAGGTGCTACGTGCTGTCATCGTTGTATGTTTCCATGCAATGTTGAAATTAGTTCTGTGCATTGAACCCATCACACCTGAGATAAAACCAGGTGGAGCAGTGGGCAGCTATGCAAGTGCCCGGGGAGCAATTGGGGATTGGGCGTCTTGCTCAGAGACACCACGACATGTGGGAATGGTGAGTAGAATTGTGACTTTCTGGTCCCAAGTCGGCTGACCGACCTCTATCCCATCTCGGCCCCAATGTCCAAGCTGAACAGCGACATCCATCCATCCATCCATCATCTTCCACTTGTTCCGAAGTCGAGTCACAGGCGTGTCCTGGGTTTTCCCCGGAGTCTCCTCCCAGTCAGACTTGACCGAAGCACCTCCCAGAGGTGCCCAGAAAGTATCCTTACCCGAACCACCTCAATTGGCTGCTTTCGATGTGGAGGAGCAGCAGTTCTACTCCGAGTCTCTCCCGGATAGCTCAACTTCTCACCCCATGTCTAAGGGAGAGTCCAGCTACCCTGCAGAGGAAACTCATTTCAACTTCCTGTGTCCGAGATCTCGTCCTTTCAGTCACTACCCGGCGTTCATGACCATAGGTGAGGGTAGGAACGTAGACTGATCAGTAAACAGAGAGCTTTGCCTTACAGCTCAGCTCCCTCTTCACCACAATGGACCGGCACAGAGTCCCCAATACTGCAGACACTGCACCAATCCATCTGTCAATCTCACGCTCCATTCTTCCCTCACTCGTGAACAAAACCCCGAACCCCTGAACAGCGACAGTTCCTTTATTATTAATCCTCCCAACCTCGGCACCAATATGTGGACAAGCAAAATGCCAAAGACATAGATGGGACTACAGGGAAACGGTTACTGATTTGACCCTTCTATAAAAAATAGCAACAAATTTACACTTTGAACTTTAGATTATTATCCAGATTGTACAGTGTTTTAGAATCTCTCACTTTAAAACACACGTAACAGATTTTTTTTTTGTATGGTGTTGAATTTCTCTTAATTTGCAGTTATCGGGGCAATGGGAGGGTTGATGTTTCACCTGAGGACACCGAGACATGTTGGAGCAGTGGATCGAAACAAAGAAAACTTTCAAACTGAAAATGATCACTAGTACTGATCCATGACTACTTTCTCTGTGTCTAATATTATGTACACCATTTATGAGAAATATGACCCTCAACTGAACTATCTTCTGAGTTGGCACACAGCCAATGTTCATCTTGCTACTACTGTTCACAACAGAGATAAGGCCATCAAAGGAGAAAGACGCTAGTTCATATGCGACCCTGCATAAAAAGCAGGAAGAAAAAAATGGATGGATCACATTAGAGACTCGTACAAAATGCCAATCGAGACCAATTATGTCAGCCATGTTCAAAAATAAATTACAGTGCAGCTGGTCATCACTTCTAATTAGGTTTGTGGTTCATGTCTCTATCTTCCCTCTTGAGTTTGCTGGAAGTGATGAAACACACAGTAACTCTCCAGGTGCCATTGAGCTTTGTTGTTCCATTACACAAAGAATTGTCACATCCTCTGTTAGATGTCCCAACAGAGCAATGACTAACGCTTCTACCAGCAGACCAACCACTTCTATAAATAAAGAACAATGCGCATAGCGCTATACAGTACATGCATGTCGACAAACAATTATAGAGGAATCATCTACAGCAATGACCCAAACAAGAAAAGACTTTGTACAGCCTTTGACCTTGCGTTTTGATGTTGCTCTTAGAGCTATGTTAAAGATTATGCAACACACAGCGGTGGTGCAAATTTCTATCAGGTTTCAATAAATTATCTTGAGCGGAACTAAAGGTATGGTCTAGACAAGCAAATACCTCGTTTTAATTTGACCTTGATTTGTGACCTTGAGCTTGAAGCTGGTGTGATGAAAAGTGTACGTAAGACTCCGTCCAGTTATGATACATAATGTATCACTTTCCGTTAAGTTAGCTTGAGCGGATTAGAAGTCATGGGCTGGACAAGAGAAAGTTTACGGATGAGACTATCGTTATGCCTTTGGCAGGCGTAGAAAAATCACCTACATAAAATGTACACATGGTCATATCTTATATTTCATGCACATTATTCAAATGACGTGCATCTGAAATGAAAATGAAATGACATTTGACACCCTTAATTGCATTTTAAATGTCCTTCAAAGTATTTTTTGTAGCAATACACTGCAGTCAAGGGCGAATACCACGAATAACGAATACCCTTGTATGCGTAGGACTTTTATCTGTATGAAGTGTAATTACACGTATCTGATCATAACTGAGTGATTTTTAAAAAAGGAAGGAAATTCAAAAGATTTTGATGAATAATCCTCCATGGCTAGAAAGTCTCGATTGCGTTCAACTAGAGGGGTGATTTATGGTTTCCATCGAATGCAAGGCTTGTCTTGTTCATTCTCTCAGCCCTACTGGGATTCAGACTTCACAGAATCATGATTAAAATCTGATGAAACACATAATAGTTGTCACTGAGTTGAAAATGAAGTCTAAGAGGACTTGTGTAAATGCGACAGTCTAGTGATCTTTGGGTCTCTTTTTAAATGTTATCATCCATTGACCTTGATTTTGTGGAAAATGTAGACCAAGAGCTACATAAGTTTCAACAACACGTTTCTTAACTTCCTCTGACTAATGTTGATTACTTTGTCTGGTCACTAATCAATGTTCCAGTAAAGTGTTTACTTACATGTCAAGAAAAGACGTCTCTCTCCATTCCACTTTCCAGATCCATGCCACCGAAAAGGCCCCAACCGAAGAGGATTTCTTTGGACTCTGGTCATCGAGAGGTTTGCTGCCAGTGGGAGCTTCCAGTGGGGTCAAGGCTGGGTCTGAACTGACCGATGTGAGGTCAGTGCTAAGGTCAAGCGATGACCAAGAAGAGTCGTCGGAGACAGAGGAGCTGTTGTCCACACACTCCTCGTGCCAGCCATGTCTGAGATCCATGGCGATAGGGTGAAAACAGGAAGAACGGGACTAGAGGAGTGAGAAGTAGACAAGCAACATGGGATGGAAACGACTGTAGATAGTGGTGGTGGACTTAAAAAAAAGATGCATTCAGGTGAAAGGTGCGTACAGCAGCACTTATTGGAGGTGATAGCTCACATCTCATTACCTTCCACTCTTGTCCACCAGAAATTGAATTATGTGGTAAGCCGATAGTGACACCACCGGATGGGAAATCGATTAGAGACGCACGGTGAGGCTTGAACCAGTGGCTTTTGCGGCTACATGATAGGAGGTGCCGTCTTGGGTTGCACTGATGTACAGTTCATTACAAGAAGTCTGATTCAGTTAAAATGAAATTAAGGTTCACCACTAAAACCCATTAGGACCCTGATATGGGAAAAGCACACGAGCTGGTTTCCCTCAGGTGCAGTTGCAGACAGTAAAAGCACTATTCAAGTATAAAGGAAGTGCTAAGCCATAATTTAATCTGCATATAATACCAGATCTTTTAAAGCACATTTACTTGTGCAGATGTAAGTGAACTGTGACAGTCAAGGTATAGCAATGGAAGCCAATACAAGTTAACACTTAAAATGCATCCCTGAAACTTCAGATAGTTACTAATATTACAAGTCCAGTAGTTTGGATCTATTGAAGTGGGGTCCAGAACAATATTCGGTTGAAGAGAACAGTTTAGTTCTGACCACATTAACGTGTTCCCAATTATCGTACTAGTAGTCAGAGCCTATATTAAGACCACCACCAATCATACACATTTTTTGGGCTTCAGATTTACTTTGCTGGGGAAAGACGGCAGAGATCGCAAGAGAAACTTGGGTACATGAATGGAGTCCCAGAGGCACATGGATGGAGGAATACAGATAAGTAACACAAGACAAGAATAAACTTGGAACAGCCCATTTGTACTTATAGTGAGACAAAATTTGCCAGGATGTTACATCAAATTGCGTGAGGGTCTTGAAGTCGGTTTTGTCACAACCTAGACTCAAAGTCTCACTTTAGTCCTGTTTGATTCTCCATTTTGTTGCACTCTCAGTATCATCTCATCTTCTATGCCTTCATTTATCAATTTGGTTTCACATGTAGTCGAACCGTCCCCACGTTTCCTTGAATTTCTTGCACTTTGACTCACGGCAACCAAACTGAAAATGGTTTGAGACACGTTCCAGCTGCATCTAAAAGCCGTCGCAATTTTTTTTTTTTTTTTAAAACAGCTCAAAGTCTCAGGTTTCCAGGAGCGACGTTGTGGTGTCACTTAGGAAAACAGAGAAACTTTGCAACCGTTTGGATACTTTTTATGTATCGCATTGGCTTTAGTTGTCGGAGACTAGCCAGCAAAAGAAAATTGAAAAACTTTTTGCAAGACAATGTTCTGATGGTGGACTCATGAACATCAGCCAATGTGAGAGACCTTCAGTTGCTTAGAAGTTACTCTGGGGTCCTTTGTGACCTAGCCAACTGCACAACTTGCTTTTGGAGTGATCTTTGTCGGTCCTGGGAACAGTCTTGAATTTCCTCCATATGAACACAATCTGACTGTGGATTGGTCGAGTCCAAACTCTTTAGATATGGTTTTGTAACCTTTTCCAGCATGATGAGCATCAACAACTCTTTTTCTGCAGACGTTGATACATCTAAGTTCTTTAAATCAAACAGGGTGCCCACTCACACCTGATCATCCCACTGATTGACAACACTTGACTCTAATTTCACCTTCAGATTACCGGTAACTGCTAATCCTAGAGGTTCACACACTTGTCACTCACAACCATGTAACACTGGATCATTTTCCTCAATAAATAAATGATCAGGTATATTTTTGTCTCGTTTGTTTAACTGGGTTCTCAGGACTTGTGTGAAAAGCTGCTGTTTTAGGTCACAGGTCAAAAAACTTTTCTGGAGTACCGGTAATTTGAAGACAGTGGAGTGATGCCCACTCAAGACTCAGCTCAAGCCAGGAGGAATGTTTGCGCAAAGTTTTCTGAATCTCCTCTTTATATTGGAATTCTCTCAGAGTGCTGATTTTAAAACAAATACATAAAGTACAGAAAAATAAAAAACCAGACAATCATCACAAAGACATTAGAAAAATGGTAGGAAAATGTTTTGGTGAAAAACAAATGGCCAATTTTAGAAAAGCAACTTTTATTTCTTCAATAAATTGGGCCAAAATGGAAACAGAAAAGCCTGAAAGGACTAACACACAGGAGCATGTAACAAAAGTATGAGGTACTGTTTGAGTTACTTCACCAGTAAAAGAAAAACAATAAATTAGACTGTGTATATTTACATTTTTACAGAAAATCAGATCAGGCTGTTGCATCCAAAGCTGACAAGTCTGTACACTTCAATTTTAATCTAATGTCCCATATAAAATGATGTAAACTAGACAGTTTGATGCAGACTTTTAAAAAGTTTGGTTTCCATGTAGCCTCAGAATCAAAAATTATTACATTAATCATTGCTGGGTTATGTTGCAGCTTAACAGGACGTTATTTAATAGGAAGCATCAAAAGAACCAAAGACTTCACAGGAAGAAAACAGCAACAACAACATGCACGGGAGGTGAAGAAAGTCACTCCGTGTGAAACGGCTAAACATTCGAACAGGCATATAATGTCCTCCAGAGGATCCAAAGCTACTTCAATAGGCAGGAAGAGCAGAGGGATTTTTACTGCGTCTTTTTTTGATCGTTTCATGAAGTCATACTATTCCAAAACTGCAGCGCCGAAAGAATCCAGTCAGTCTAATCCTAAAACATAAAGAGTACCATCATTGGCAAACTATTAAACAGCAGTCTACAGGGGTTGGTCATAAAATTAGAATATCATGAAAAAGTTTATTTATTTCAGTAATTCCATAAAAAAAGTGAAACTTGTATATTATATTCATTCATTATGCACAGACTGATATATTTCAAATGTTTATTTTTTTATGTTGATGATTATAACTGACATCTAATGAAAACCCCAAATTCAGTACCTCAAAAAAAATTAGAATATTGTGAAAAGGTTCAGTATTGAAGACACCTGGTGCCACAGTCTAATCAGCTAATTAAATCAAAACACCTGCAAAGGCCTTTAAATGGTCTCAGTCTAGTTCTGTAGGCTGCACAATCATGGAGAAGACTGCTGACTTGACAGTTGACACCTTGCACAAGGAGGGCAAGACACAAAAGGTTATTGCTAAAGAGGCTGGCTGTTCAGAGCTCTGTGTCCAAGAACATTAATAGAGATGAAGGGAAGGAACCAATGTGGTAGAAAATGGTGTACAAGCAATAGGGATAACTGCACCCTGGAGAGGATGGTGAAACAAAACCCATTCCAAAATGTGGGGGAGATTCA
>JARVGS010000835.1:6445230-6455814 GCA_031762315.1 Hypsolebias antenori | reverse complement strand
ATATGTTTAAAAAATAATGTAAAGTAATGTGACCATGAATCATTGGTCAATAAGGGTTTTGTTGCTTATTGCTCTCGAAACTTCACCCTGGTGGCTTCAAACGTTTCTAATACTTTTGACATGGAAAAAATATAAATATTCGGTCTAAACTTTTATTCTGAAAAGCCTTTACAGTTTTCCGGCAATGCTCTGCGTCTCTCCCGGTAGCTGGAGCGGCTCATGGTGGTACATGCGCCCTCCCACCCCCACCCCAGCAAAAGAAGAGGGACATCGCTGGTCTCTGAGGCCGTTTACGATGCGTTTCGTCCCGACGTTTTAATGTTTCAAGTATAAGTGCCCAGTGCTACGTGCCATATCAATGGGCACTTCCAAGTCAAATTTATTTATACTGCTTACACTTATTAAACAATGGCTATAGCTAAATGGCTAGGTCATTTTCCACTGCAAAAGTTGAGGGTTCGATGTCACCAGCAGTCACATGCTGAAGTGTCCTTGGGCAAGACACTGAACCTATAGGGCACAGATTGTAGTGTAAAGAGCTTTGAGTACCTTGATAAGATAGAAAGGCGCCATATAAGTACAGTCCATTCTGTTTAAGCAAAGCTTTATTGATGTAAGAAATTTAATACCACACAAAACAGTACCTGTTGCATGGAGCACAGTTGTGTTGTTTAACCTGATAGTATTGCTGTGAACTGTCTGAATGGTCCCTGGTGAAACAAAAGTCTGCAGTTCGTTTCAATAGGCATCCAAATAACAGAACAAAACCAAAGAAAAGTGAACTCATTGCAATGCTATATAAATGTCAAGAACCCATTTAAAGGAAGAAGCTGGTAAAGGTAATTTACTATTTAAAGTAGGGGCGTCCAAACTTTTTGGGCCCAAACTGTCGAGGTGAAAAAAAACTTGTGGGCCACCTTTTTTTCCCCCCCTCTCAACTACAATGTGAATGATATTTTAGAGAAAGGACAAAAGTTTAAAAATTTGGGTGAAGGAGGAGTTTTAAATGGTTCCAAAAATAACCATGGATGGCCCATAAGGGTGATCGTACAGCTGGCAGTCACTCAGAGATTCAAAGAATGGGCCCAAAATCAAGTTGATTAACTTTTAAGTAGAAAATATCACTTTGTATTCCTATTCCTTTACATTCTTATTTATAATTAAATCAACTATAGTGTTTTATTTGACAATACTTGCTATATTTAGCTTTATTTTTCTGAATGATTATCCAAAAGTCTTTTTATGTTTTTTGGTAGAAGTCAAAGATGTGTGTTGCCATAAGATGCAAAACAAAAGGTTTATTGTAGACAAAGGGTTGTACTGTACTTGATATTGGTAATTTTGAAATATTATGTTCATCTGTTTTACTGTTAAACCTAAAACTTTTATAGAAAAAAAAAATTAAATTTGTAGAAGGTCTACATCTGGATCAACCGCTTAAGCCTGCGAAACAATTTATACTACTGTATTTATAAATTACAATCATGGGCTGCACGAAATTCCTTCAAGGGCTGGAAGTAAGTCACCCTCAGCCACACATTGGTACTACTGATCTAAAGGTTTCCAAGTTGTATACGTGCAAAATACAGAAGAAAACATCACTTAAAGGAAATGAACTCATGGCTTTTGAAATGCTGACATTTAGTTTTGATGAACATAGTAAAAAATGCTTAGGAAATATAGGCCAAATAAGTAGCAGTGGTGCGGTGGATGGCACTGTTGTCTCTCAACAAGAATCTCTTGCTTAGGTTTTGAGCATTTACAGGATTCTTTGGTTTTTGAGCTTTTAAGGGGTTTTACAAATTTGATTTATTTAAATACAGGCAGTCCTCGACTTACGAACGGGTTCCGTTCCTACGGACCGATGGCAACCCGAATTTGACGCAAGTCGGGACCCGTAGCACGTGGTGTCGTAAGTCTGGATTTTTTGCCGTAAGTCGGACCGCACACGTAAACGGCATTTTAAACACGTTTTTTTCAACGTAACTGTAACACAACATCAGCGTACATTCTGTACCTTAAAAATGCATTTTCAAGCAGTTAGCTAAAACAGTACCCTAAAAAAAAAAACAGAAAATACTGAAAAATACTGCTCAATGGAGGCGTGATGACGTCACCGGGTGCCATTCGTAAGTCCGAAATGTCGTAAGTTGGGGGCGTCGTAACTCGAGGACTACCTGTATTTTAGCCTCACGTATGGCTACAAACTCTGGGAAGTGACCAAAAGAATGAGACTGTGGATACAGATGGTTGAAATGAGTTTGCTCTGCAGGGTAGCTGGACTCTCCCTTAGAGACAGGGTGAAAAGTTCAGTTATCAGGAGAGACAGAGTAGAACCACTGCTCCTCCACATCGAAAGGAGCCAGTTGAGGTGGTTCAGGAATCTGGTCAGGCTGTTTCCTGGGCGCCTCTCTAGGTAGGTGCTTTGAGCATGTCCGACTGGAAGGAGACCCTGGGGATGACCCAGGACACGTTGGAGAGACTATATCTCTCGGTTGGCCTGAGAACGCCTAGGGGTCCTCCCAGAAGAGCTGGAAGAAGTGGATGTGGGGAGAGTTGTGTGGGTCTCCTTGCTCAGGTTGCTGCCCCCCCGACCCCGCTTCGAAATAAGCAGTAATGGATGGATGTCGCTGTTCAGCTTGGACATGTGCCCTAACAACCTGTTACCTTGGGTTTAATCCTTGCTGTTAATCTCACATTTTTTGTTATCCTGACTAGAGAGAATCATGAGACATTTACACATATGTAAAATTCAAGAAAATGCAAATTTCTGTGCTTAGTAAATGGTAAATGGACTGCACTTACATTGCACCTCTTTCTATCTAGTCAAGATACTCAGTCCTATACACTACAACCTTGCCCTCATTTACCCATTCATACAGCACCACTAGATCTCTACAAAGCTAATCATTTTCTGTAGAGATCAGTGCTTTATATCACGTTCAAACACCAATGGGACACACATCGGAGGCAATGAGGGCTTCAGTGTTTTGCCCAGGGACCCTTCAACATGTGACTGCTGGTAGAATCAAGCCCCCAACTCTCCCCCAACCCCCAATTTCCCATTGGAGGATGACTGCTCTAACCACTCAGCCACAGCTGTCCCCAGCTAGTGATGGCTCTGGAGCCGGTACTCTCAGTTGGCCTGGGAATGTCGTGGAGTCCTCCCAGAAGAGCTGGAAAAGGTGGCTGTGGAAAGAGATGTCAGGGCCTCCGTCTTTAGGCTGTGGAGGGATGGATGGATGGAAATTTGAGTCCTACCATATTCTTCAGTTTTCTCATATACTATAGTACAAAAACAAGCTTTGACTTGGTGGTTGTAGTCATTTCCTTCTGGTAGAACCATTGACAATTCTACACACTTGCATGGTGGCTTTTACAAAACAATTCAGTTAAATTTATTTCATTTCAATTCATTTAATTCAATTAAATGCAATTCATTTTATTTATTTAGTGCCAATTCACAACAAAGTTGTCCCAGGGCACTTTACAGGAACATTGACATACATAGAAAAGCCCATTAGTAAAGTTCTCTATCTAAGGAAGCCAGCAGAATCGTTGAATCTTCACTTCGTCACAGTCTCCCATCCTGAGCAAGCACAATGGCAACAGTGGAAAGGAAAAACTCACTTTTAAAAGGAAGAAACTTCCAGCAGAACCAGGCTCAGGACAAGCGGCCCTCTGCTTTGACTGGCTGGATCTGAGAGGACAGGAAGGAGAGACAAACGAACACAGAATGGCAACACACAAATATACAAACACAAAGATATCATTGTTTTTTGCCATATAAGTTTCACCTTTTTGCATAAATTAGTATGCTCTGCAACTTAAATGGCAAAGTGACATATTTATGTTATTTCCCCCCATATTTAAAATTCAAATTTTGGCTGAGATCTGACGATTTCATTCATTTTGACATGGAAAATATTGAACACTACCATTTTCAGTCACTAGAGGACCCTCAACTAATATGGCAAGCCAAGTGTCTCATTAATAGGTAAAAGTGGCTATTAATGAGACACTTGGCTTGCCATACTGAGTCACCTTCGTCCCACTCTGGAACTCCTGGAGTAAACGTCAAATCAGCTGCATTTTGCCACGCCGCCCATGCAAAATACAGCTGATTTGACCATCATAGTGCATTTATTAAGGCCGCCATTTGGCAGCCATTCGAGTTTTGGCACAACACCGGCCCACATTTCTGGACTGATGCAACATATACGGCGGAAAGTACGGTAACTGAGTTTGATTGTTTTTAATAGGTATAAAATACAAATGGGTACTTTTTAGTTTTGCTTAGCTGTACTTGAAAACACATGAGAATAAATCAATGTCAAAAAATCTTGTTGCACAAAAAAAATAGGTTGTATTTTTGGATCATGTTCATGCCCTGGGCTGAATGTGCGTCTCTGTGTGTGTTTGCAGAGTTCTGATATCAGAGAAATACCCCGTGTTCATATCCTGCCTTACCGCTGAAAAATGAGCCCAAAGGAATGAAAACAAGTTCTGTTTTTGGTTTTGTCAAGCTCTGCCGTTTTATCTGAAAGTTGATTTGCGAGATTTAAAACTTGAGCTTGGTGAAAAACATCGTTCCCACAGTCCACATATCTACTAGTCAGTTAATTGGCCTGTTAAATCTAAGATTACAACCTATGGACTCCTACCCTCACTCTTTAGCACTTTAATGACTTGTACGCATTTCTTTGCCTTTGACCTCATAACTCACTTGCATGGTGTTTGGTAAAGATTTACCAAAAGCACCTTCTCATAGCAGAACCTATAGCAATAATCATTACTATTTATGCTCGACTTTACTTCAGACCTAGCCGCTTCTGCAAATCAAATAAATCAAATACTTGAAAAGCTCATGCAAACAAGCCACAGATTTTCTTGGTGCGCTGCTTTGTGTTACGTGTCTTAGCCACTTTTGGTGCAGTGTTTAGGTGGGGGTCATGTTAAGGAATTATTTATTTGGAATTCCAGGTTAGAGTTATTTGTTGACACCCCAGGGCTGACTACTGACAGAGTGACCCCCCTAGCTACCTCTCGCTCTCTTGTTTTTGCCTGGTTTTAGTTTTCTCCATTAAAGCTCGTTTATTTTTTATTTTTATTTTTTTAAGAATCAAAATCATAAAATACTTTAAACTCTCACAAAGTGTTTCAGAAACAGTGTTATCCTTTCAGAGGAAATGTTCTACAGGCATCTAAGAAGAAGTTATGTTTAAATGCGGGTTCTGAGCATTTACCGGAGTCTCCGGTTCTTGACCTTTCACCGTATTCTTTGGTTTTTGGGCTTTTGCTGAATTTTAAACAGATTTGTCCAACAGATCTCACTTATAAATGAGTCTTCGAGGCTCAGTGTGACTTATCTGTTTAAATAAAGGTTGAATGAAGGAAAAAAAAACCAAACAAACAAACCAAAAAAAGAATTACACAAGTAGGAAGCCATTCATTAACTCTGGATAAACACCATGTTCTCTGGGCACCAGATGGACACAGAGACAGTGAATACACCACCTGTGGACAGATGAGTTTATGCTGAAGTAGCTTTTACCAGCAATTAGAAATGCCAGTAGCTGAAGTGACGATCACAAGTGGAAGAGTGGCATTGTTGAAGAAGATGATGCTGGAGTTTTTTAAGAGCTCTGTCATTGAGGCAACATCTAGTTCCTGAAAGTGTGAGGTCAGTGCTTGAACTCATTTTACCTTATTAGAACATAATGATTTCACAGGCGCAGAGTGTGTAAATACTTGAGTGGACTGCCCGTAGTCCAGATGTGCTTTGGAGTGGAAGTGTGTGCGTCCAAGACAATCAGAGTCACAATCATCTGGAACTGTTGACCAGTTGAATAACAGAACCAAACACCCATTGAATAAAACAGCAACACCAAAAGTTTTGACTCAAAACAGAAGAAATGTGGATGCAACAAGTTGATGATAAATGTTGTGACTAACTTCTGAATGGGGTGCTGATGTAGATTTCTAGGATTTCAAGTCCATCCAAACCATCCAGCCATTTTTCTCCCGCTTATCTGTAGTCGGGTTGCTGAGGCAACAAGTCCAGGAGAGAAACCCAAATCTTTTCCCCCTAGCGAGACTTTCCAGCTCCTCCTGGGGGACTCCCAAGGTGTCCCCAGGCAAGAGAAAACACACCATCCCTCCAGCGAGTTCTGGGTCTTTCCCTGGGCCTCGTACCTGTGGGACATGCCCAGAAAACCTCCAAAGAGAGGCATTCATGAGGCACCCTAATCAAATTCCTGAACCATGTCAAATTACCCTTTTTAATGCGAAGGAGCCTTACTCTGAGCTCACCCCAGACGAATGAGCTCCCAACCCTATCTCTAAGGCTAAGCCCAGCCACTCTACTGACGAAGCTCATTTCGGCTGTGTGTATTTTGATCTTGCTCAGTCATGATCCAAATTTCAAATGAGGATTGGAACAGACAGATCAGTAAATCAAGAGTTTTGCCTTTCGACTAAGCTCTTTCTCCACCATGACTGACCAAAGCAACACCCTTATTACTGAGGATGAGGCTCCAGTCTGTTGATGCATCTCCCTCTCCATTTTACCATCAATTGTGATCAAGACACAAATATTTGAACTCTTCCGCCTAAGCCAAATATACCACCACCAACTCGGAGGGGGTATTCCACCCATTTCCAGTTGAGAACCACAGCCTCAGGCTTAGAGGTTTCCAGGTAATTTATTTAAAAAAAGGATAAAAGCTGCAGAAGGGACTGAAAGTCATTTCAACTTTGAAGTATCAAACTGTGTTGTGAAGGACTCAGCCAACGTCCGATCAAACTGTAGATTGATTAGCAGTGGCAGCCATCTTGAGATGGCTTTGCTCCAAGAAGGTAATGACTTGTACACATTCACAGTAATACTTTAGTGTAATACATTCACTGACTTCTTTCTGAGGGTTTCATTAAAATCCAGTGGTTTATCAGATATTTTATTAAAAGACCAATAAGCGTGACTCTGACAGGTATCATCAAAGATTTCATGCAATTTGTAGCATTCAGATTATGTGTTGAGATGACTTTCAGCCACTACCACTCCAACGTTTTGGCTCAATCAGTGAAAGAGCAGTGTGTGTATGCTAAAGTCAGTTTTAGAGTCAGGTGACTCTAAAAGACAATCACTTGTAAAAAATACCTTAAACAAATTCCTGTCCAGTAGTTGATGAGATATTTTGCTAATGGCAAAGTTTTAAACATAGATCTGGTGCGATCAGTAAGTGCTAGGAGTATGGACTGGGGGCAACTCACAGCTACAACCACACCTAATTATTGCTCAATATCCATGAGTATAGCCATTTTTTGTATTTGCTTTAAAAAGTCATCTGCAGTCATCTGCTGCCACAGTGTGACCATATCTTTATTTTCCAGGTAGATGAAGTATATTCTTGCTTAAGGTTTGATTTCAACCAGCACATTTTCACTGACCCCTGTTCACCTCTTCTGCCAACCCCATGAATCTGTTTCGTTGTAAGGAAGCGAAAACAGAGTTCTGCAGCTATAAATAGAAAACAGCTCACCGGAGGAATGGATGCACATGCTCACATTCCAGGAGTGAAATAGAAAGATATAATTCGGTTTATGGGATGGCATTATACCGTCCTATTCCCTGTTGTTGTTGGAGCAAGTCTCCATAAACCAAAGAAAAACATTGCATTAGCATCAACAGGAAAGGTGATGATAAACAAGCTTATGTTTGGCCATCTGGTGGACAGTTTTTTGAAAAGAAGCGCTTTCATTTTTTTAAATTTATTAGACTTTTGTCCATCAAATCGGTTTGACCAGATTGCAATAAGTAAAACTCCTTCTGCCCACTGTTTCCAAACTCTACCCTCAGGGTTTGCTTTGAAGTAACATTTTTAGACAAAAATGATGTAAATAAGATGAGTAAGTTGAATAAGTCAGGCTGGTCCACAGAGGTGATCAGATCTTTAGTTGTCCTGAGGTCCAGGATAGTCCACAGTGGTGATCATATCTTCAGTTGACTCAAGGTCCAGGATGGTCCACAGAGGTGATCAGATCTTTAGTTGTCCCAAGGTTCAGGATAGTCCACAGTGGTGATCAGGGCTTTAGTTGAATCAAGGTTCCAGATGGTCCACAGAGGTGATCAGGTCTTCAGTTGACTCAAGGTCCAGGATGGTCCACAGAGGTGATCAGATCTTTAGTTGTCCTGAGGTCCAGGTTGATTCACAAAGGTGATCGGGGCTTTAGCTGACTCAAGGTCCAAGGTGGTCCACGGAGATGATCAGATCTTTAGTTGTCCCAAGGTTCAGGATAGTCCACAGTGGTGATCAGGGCTTTAGTTGACCCATGGTTCCAGATGGTCCACAGAGGTGATGAGATCTTTAGTTATCCCGAGGTCCAGGATGGTCCATGGAGGTGATCAGATCTTTAGTTGTACCAAGGTCCAGGATGGTCCACAGAGGTGATCAGATCATTAGTTGACCAAAGTTTGAGGCTGGTCCACAGAGGTGATCGGATCTTTAGTTGTCCCGAGGATGGTCCACGGAGGTGATCAGATGTTTAGATGTACTGAGGTCCAGGATGGTCCACGGAGGTGATCAGATGTTTAGTTGACCCAAGGTCCAGGATGGTCCATTGAGGTGATCAGGTCTTTAGTTTCCCGAGGTCCAGAGTGGTCCACACAGCTGATCAGGTCTTTAGCTGACCCAAGGTCCAGGCTAGTCTACAGAGGTGATGGGTCTTTTTCAGTTGTAACTCCTGAACTGTGAAACCAGCTATTCCGCTACAAATTTGAATGTTTTTAAATCTCATCTTAAAACATATTGGTACTTACTGTTTTTATTTTTATTTTTCATGCAAGTGTATATTTTGGCATTATTTTAACGTTTATGATTTAACATTTATTTTGTGTCTCCTACTTTTCAACAGTGTTCATTCATTGTCTTTATTTGTATCTTCTTACTGTTGTACGTGTAGCTCTATGGCCAACAGCTGCTTTTAAATGTACAACTAACAACTGGAATTCACTGTGAACACCGAATGTTCATCTACAACTGATTCAACTTCAGACCTGATTGAAGATGCTCATCACAGCTAATCAGACATTTCAAGCACAAAACATGGCTATGACTCAATTTCATAACTTAAATTTGGTATGGTAGCAGCTGATACATACTCCATAATCTTACCGATCACTTGAGATGTTCCTTTTATCATGTTGGTGAACTACTGCCAAAAAAAAAAAAGAAGTGTAACTGGAGTTGAGAAGTGCATGTAAAGAGTTATAGAGCCAGAAGAGGGTGTCAGAGAGCTTTCAATAAATCTTTCAGGATGTGGAAAATAATAAAACAAAACCAAGAGAGCATTCAGGGGTGTCTTGACTCTAACACACACAAACATATACAGTAATAGGAGTGATGGCATTAACATGTGGGTGGGCCAGTCACAGCTGCACACATCGGTCTTCTCAACCTCACTGGGTCAGAAGTATCTTCCACAAACATTACAATAGCTGATAGTAGCTGCAGTCGGTGCACATTTCTCAGCACTGTAGCCAAATAAAACTTTAAAATGGAGCAGATAAGGAGCACAAAACCAACAGTTTGATCCTGATTTGTTTGAGTTCTTTAAAAACCCAGCTGAACACACACCCACACACCGTTAAAGCTACTTTACGAGTCTTCCCGTTAATGCGGGCCTGTATTATTTTACGCACTTGCTCAGTGTTCTCGTGATGTCGGCTTGTTTTTAGGAGTTTTTTTCTGTCACTAACATGCGCACACGTTTTGACAGATTTGCACACTCGCACACTTAAATACACTCCCATAACAACGTGTGTTTGCACTGTTTTTAGGGAATGGCGTCACTTCCAAGCAGAGATCGTACTCTCTCCTGCAGCGCACCTTCCCAGAACATTCGGCGGTGTGTATTCAAGAGTGTGTTTGTTAGCACTGTGCATAGAGGATGATAGTTTATTATATTTTTCATTAAGGTCCAGTGGTTTCCAAAATATCCTACGGTCTCTGTGTTTGGATAAGAGCTGACAAAGGCAAATTCACAAGTATGTTTTGTTTGTTTTGCAAATAAGTTAAAGACTCAGCATTGCAAGGATAAATGGATATGGCACTTCATTTTTGTGCCAGAGTTTAAGACCAATATCATCTTAAGTTAAGAAGCAATGATTGATTTTATCAAACCTTGTAAATGACGTTATGCATTTTATATATATATATATATATATATATATATATATATATATATATGAGTGTGTGTGTGTGTATGTTTAAGGAATGCACTTGAATGTTACAAAGAAGACACAATGTTGTACATCACTTTGTATTCATTTGTCCAAAGCCTTTGATGCTGTTGATCACAACTTTTAAAATTTTAAACTTGTTTAATCAGGGCTCTTCAGATAAACAGTCACTTGGTTCACAAATGATCCGGACTCAATGTATTGAATACAATTAATTTGTTGCTGTTTACATAGGGGTACCACAAGGTTCTGTACAAAGTCCTCTATTTTTCATTATTTATGTAAATAATATGGGCCTACGTGAATTGGTTGCCTTTTTTTTCTCCCTTGCTGATGACACTGTT
>JARVGS010000835.1:6388993-6400006 GCA_031762315.1 Hypsolebias antenori | reverse complement strand
TTAGGGAGGCCAGACTGAGATGGTTTGGACATGTCCAGAGGAGGGACAGTGAGTATATTGGTAGAAGGATGTTAGAAGTGCAGCTGCCAGGAAAAAGACAAGAGGAAGGTCAAAGAGAAGATACATGGATGCAGTTAGAGAGGACATGAGGGTTGATGAAGTGAGGACAGAGGATGCAGAGGACAGAGTGAGATGGAGGAGGATGACTTGCTGTGTTGACCCCTGAATAGGGAAAAGCCACAAGAAGACTGCAATTTTGCAACATATTGCACCAAACGTTAATTTTAAGGTTCGACCAAAACAGTTATAGCTCAACATGAAAGGTTATAAGTTGAAAACACTGAAAGGCACCTGGCGATATACAATTCCTTTACAGAATGCTAGGCCTTAGATTTCCAGATATTCTTGAAACAACTTGTTTGCTTTATACATGCCTTGAGAGAACATATCTTTGAGTTTGTTGTTGCTGTCCTGTCCTGTTGTTGCACCCTTTCCAGACAGCTGAACATAAGTGTTTAAAGTGGCACATACTTTGCGAGAGACTGCAATGTGCCGACAGATGATTGTCAGAAAGTTCCTAACGGCCTGGAGGCGTTTATATTGTTTGCATCAATGTGCCCGAGGATGAAACTAAAGTAACCACGACTACAGATTAAAGCATTTTTAGTTGCTGGTTACTTCCATTTGTAGAAATAGTGAGAAAGATAAGATGTGATCTGCATTCCTTCTTTACATCTAAGGCCCGACACATTACGGCCTTTCGGCGCCAATACCTTCTGCTAATCTCAGTCAAAATTTTATAACATTCCAGGACTGATGGAGTGACACTATTTTGCTGGGAGTGATCTTTGCAATGCTTGTGTGTGAATGCGGGAGATCCCGTTCTCACGGTGCTAATATTTTAGACCATTTAGACTGTAAAGAGTCGATGGGAACATTATGCTCAAGGGGCTACTTACGCAACCATTTTGACTGACTGACAGATAAATTCCACTTCAAGTTTAAGACATACACTTTGTTCTTTAATAATAAAATTAGGTACAAATTATATATTTGGAAGATGTTTTTAGTCACAGACAGGAATTTAATGTGCAGGGTTTTTTATTCTCAAGGAGCATCAGCTGTTTTGAAGTTGAAGACTAGTTCTAATCAAGGTTGGGTTTTTTTTCTTCCAATTTGACGATACAATGACAAATACGTTAATGGCATTTACAACTCTGTGCTATAAAATTGAAAAATAACAAATTATTCCAAAGTGTTTGGTGTTAAGAGTATGTGGTGGGAATGACTCAACCATTTACCGTATTTTCCGCCGTACACGTCACACCGCACTATAAGTCGCATCAGTCCAAATTTGTCTAATAAAGTGGAAAAAAATCCACAAAGATGTCGCTTCGCTATATATGTCACATCTATTATGCATCACCACTGAGGCGTCGCGTTTGTTTCGCGTCTGCGCTGACAACCCGGAAATGTGGGCTGGTATTGTACCAAAAATCGATGGGCTGCCAAATGGCAGCAGCGGGAGCGTGCACGGGAGGACTTTAACAAGAGTTTAACAAGATTGACAATTAACAATTGTTTGCTTGAAATTATGGTAAAGGTGTGTCTCAGTTAAATTTTTACTTAATAAATGCCCTTTGACTGTCAAATCAGCTGCATTTTGCCAGGGTGGAGCAACAAAATGAAGCTTTGCTCCAGGCAGACAATGGTGGAAGTCTATGCCACTTTTAACTATTACATGATACAATGGCGTGCCTTATTACTCTGCTGCCATCTAGTGGCTGGAAATGGTAGTGTTGATTTTTTTTTCCATTCAGAATGAATGAAAACGGTAATATCTCAGCCAAAAACTGGTTTATAAATACTGTATGGGGGAAAAAATCCATAAATATGTTGCTTCAGTCTATACGTAGCAGGGCATGCAAATTATGCAACCCCCCCCCCCCCGTGCGATTTATACAGCGAAAAATACGGTATATGTCACAATCTTCAACAAAGGGTTAAAGCATGCCATCTCAGTGGGTTCCTTTTTGTTTGTTTTTGTTTGTTTTTGTTGTGATGTTCTTTGTCTTTTACTTTTTTGTATGCCTTAGAAAGGCAGCCAGCTATAGGGGTGCACCAATTTCAGTTTTCTGGCTGATCACCGATTTCTAAAAGTTTGACCTGCCGATTCAGATTTTGGCTGATACCGATTTTGTTTTATAAGCGACGCTGTTAAGTGTTATAAGCTCACAATGCACCTTCAATTTTCCAATCTTATTTTACTTAAAAACATACTCTTGAACAATATCCTAGAAACAATATAAACTTGTTTTAAATGCCCATGAGGCCGTGCTCTGAAATATAAATGAAGTTCAGATAATTGTTGTTAAAAACTAAAAAAAAATATGTAGTATCGTCCAATTGCCCAAAATTAAGGTAATTGGATTTATCAGTGCACCCCTATTATCAACCTGAAAAGGGTCTTGAATGATTCAAGGTTAAAGGTTCTTTATTGTCATTTGCATCACATGTGGTACATGAGGTGGAACGAAATTGTGTACACAGGGTCCCAGTTACTTGCACTTGCTCTTCTATCAACTTTAATGCGGCCCTTACTGCAATGCGTACCCCCACAAATGTTATATCAAAATGACCGACTTGGCCCCGTGATGTGTGTTACTACTTTTACTGGCATTGTGAGTTACCATGGTGATGTAATTTGTAAACAAAGAGGCCATTTTTCTCATTGAAAAACACTGGCAGAACTCTTCAGAGCATCTAACTGCCACAGTGAAGTCAGATGACTTAGAGTCATGAGGTTTCTGAACAAAACATCACTTAGCTTTTGGAGCCATTTTGGATCAAGATGGCTGCCACAGCTAACTCAAAAACTCAAAATTGACTATAACTCAGTCATTCTTTGAGATATTGAGCTGAAATGTGGTATGGTCGTAGCTGAGAGCGAGTTGTTATATATTCCTAGTGCAAATGTAAAATCCAAGATGGCCACCTTAGCTAAAACGGAAACAATACAGTAACTCAGCTATTTAAAAGGGACTGAGCTGAAATTTGGTGTGGTGGAACCTGACAGTGATGCACAACACATTCTGAATTCAAATCTAAAATGCAAGAGAGCCACCGAAGCTATTTTAAAATGGATATAACTCAGAGGTTTTTATAGCTATTCATCTGAAATTTGGTGTATTGGTAGCTGAGAACAATCCCTAATAGACTGATTGCATATCAAAAATCCAAGATGCCGCCTATGCTAAAAAATAAAAAAATACTATAAATCAGCCATTTTTAGAGATATTAAGCTGTGGTGGTAGCTGAGAGCAATGCACAACAACATATAGTACAGACAAAATTTAAAAAATGGACGCAATGTGGCCGTCCCCGTCAAACTTTCTCCAGGAACTTTCTAATTTCCTGTTTCTCTCGTCTTTCATATTGCATTTTCCTCAGTCATGCTTCTCAGTTTTCCTCCTTACTTACCTGTCCCCCATTTGACAATTAGTCTCAGCTGTCTCCACTTGTCTCATCCATCCCTGCCTATTTAATTTCTCAGGTCTCATTCCCTCTTCAGTCTATCATTGTGTTTGTTTACCTCGTTCTCTTTTATCTACATGCTCCTTGAGTTGTTGATTACTTTTTATTTGCCCTTTTAGCTTTGTAGTTTTTGTGTTTCAGCCTTCAGCCACATCATCTTGTTTTGTTTTGTTTATTACATCATCCTTTGACCAAGTTCCCATGTAAGTTTGCATCCTGGGGTCCCATACATAAAACCTGTCATATCTGTACTTCCTCAGAGCAGTTAATGTATTTTCCACCGTACACATCGCTTCGCCCTAAAAGTCGCATCAGTCCATATTTGTCCAATAAAGTAGAAAAATCTATAAATATGTTGCTTCGCATCCATGCAGCCATTATACGTCACCACTGACGCGTCGCGTTACACATCATCGACAACTCAGAAATGTAGGCCGATCCCAGAAAGGTGGGCTGGTGTTGTGCCAAAAATCGATTGGCTGCCAAATGGCAGTCGCGGGAGCGTGCACGGGAAGACTTTAACAAGAATTTAACAAGATTACCACATAAAACAATTATTCGTTTGCTCAAAATTGTAGTAAATAAGTATCTCAGTCTAACTTTTGCTTAATAAATCCACTTTGATGGTCAAATCAGCTGCATTTCAAAAACCGATATGCGGAAGTAAGTGCATGCATGTGACGAGTCGCTGTACAAATTTAACAAGATAACCACCTAAACAGTTATTTGTTTGCTTGAAATTATAGCAAAGGTTTGTCTCAGTGTAACATTTGCTTAATAAATGCACTTTAATGGTCAAATCAAATGCATTTCAAAAATAGTTTCGCTGCTGAGGTGCTCCCGGGAGCACGCACACAGGGAGGAAACAAGGAAGGAGGAACGCTACTCGTTTAATTGAAATTTAACAAGAAAAGCACCTAAACAAATATTTGTTTGCTCGAAATTATAGCAAAGGTGTGTCTCAGTCTATCGTTTGCTTAATGAATGCACTTTAATTGTCTAATTAGCTGCATTTCGCTGGGGCGGTGCAGCTGGATTGACAGTCGGTCCAAGCAGCAAACAGAACCAAGGTAGGGAGAGTGTGGCAAGCTGACTGTATCAATAAAAGCTGGTGAATATTCTCAGTCATACAGGACATGATAAAGTAAAAAAAGTTAAAGGGAAAAAAAAAACAATAAAATGTAAAGTATAATAAATAAAGTCCAGTTGATTTGGTCTTGAACTTTTTTTAAATTTGTCATTATAGCCACGTTTACCTATTACATGATACAACGGCATGCCATACACTGCTACTACTCTGCTGCCATCAAGTGGCTGAAAGTGGTACTGCTTTAAAAAAAATTCAGTCATAATGAATGAAAACGGTCATATCTCAGCCAAAAATTGGTTTATAAATATGGGGGGAGGGGGACGTGCCGCTGCTATGGTGTAGGGGTTAAGAGCGCGGCACATATTTTGAGGCTAGACCTCTCTGCGGGTGTCTCGGGTACGAGTCCCGGTCACGACGACCTTTCCGCAATGTCTCCCCTCTCTCTCACTCCGTTTCACCCCCACCCTCTGCTACAATAAAGGCCACTAAAGCCCAAAAATGCGATAAATAAATAAATAAATAAATATGGGGTGGGGGGGCGGGATCCATAAATATGTCGCTTCAGCCTATAAGTTGCAGGGCATGTAAACTACGCAACAAAAAAAAACCTGTGACTTATAGGGCAGAAAATATGGTAGTTGCAACAGCCATCTTCAATCAGTGGGGGAGTGGTGGCGCAGAGGTTAGAGAAGATGGGCCTGTGATCGGAAAGTTGAAGGTTTACCTCCCGGTGCTGTCAACATCAAAATGTGGGTGGAAAAGGTGAAACACTCACACCTGTCTCCACCCTTATTTGTCCCACTCTGGGCCCTTGAGCAAGGTCCTTAACCCCCACCATCTGCTCCTTAAACAAGTCTCTCTTGAAAATGAGTTCTTGTGATTCGCTGAGACTACCTGTATAAATAAAGGCTAAAAAAAAATAAAAAATCAAGTTGACTTCAAATGCTAATCAGTTATAGACACAGAGCCAGTGATTATGTGAGATTTTCACTGAAATTCGTTCCACGGTATATACTCTATTTTGTGAACAGGCAGACTGGGTTCCCTCCAACAGTTATTGTTGAACATTTTCAACAATCAGAAAAGCAACAGTCACAACAGTCAAGAGTAAAACGTGTTCGGTACGCCTCTTGGCTAATATCAACCAAATTTTAGCTCAGCATCTGTATAAATGATTGCGTTCTAGCTATTTTTGTGTTTGCTAGGATTGAATAGGTGTGGCTTGCTGTATCTCTATACTATTTTTTTGTAAACAAGGGGATTTGATGGTCGTTCCATTTCTTCACCACAACAGTCGATCCACATTATTCTTGGTGGATTTACTTTATTATGGAAATTATGGCTAATACGTCGGGTTGGTTGAGTGACGGGATCACTAAAGAGGCCTGTTGGGTTCATTTCCCACACTCCTCATCAAAGGTTCAGTATATGAGTCTCAGTTTTGCCAAAGTACTTCGTTTGCAACCGTTCGTGACAGCTGAAGTGACAGAACGACTGCTGTTTGAATCAAAGTATGACAGCTAAGTTGTTTGAGGTCTAGCAGGTAAGTTTCCCACTTTTATGTCCTCAATCACTCAATAGATTTATTTTCTGTAGAAAATGCATTTTCAATTCCTTGACAAACTGTTGTGCCCATTAGCACCATGGGGACTAGGAACATAAGAGATTGGCCATTTTTACCAGCCAACACCTACACTTGTCTTTAGCAAGTTGATTGGAGGTTTTCGGGTTACAACGGAGTTGTGTCCTTATTTTGAATCTAGGTTCAAACTAAGCTTAGATCTTGGAAAACATAATATGTTGTACTGTTTTGTGTACACACTACCATTACACATTCCTTGGATTGTGCTCGATTTGTGTGGGAGTGTGCTTATGCTCAGCTATGACGCATTGAAAGCTCAAATTATACGTGACAATAGTGGCAGGGACTGTGTTGAAATGAGTAATAGATATTGACATAACTGAAGCAGAAATCCTATGCATTGTTGGCCTCATTGTTGCAAATTACCTTACAATGCAGCTCAACATGCGAGAGATTTGTCATTTGTCATAACAGATTTTATAGACAGTATGCTTGTGCCTAAAGTTTGAATCCAGGTCTTTACCATGAAATATCGTCAGATTTTAGATAAAAATCCACTATATCATTAAACAATTCTGCAGAGTGGTCACAAAGACCTAAAGTGCAACAACTACAGTAGTTTGTTGTCCTTTTAAATAAATATACAATTCTATGCAAATAACCGTGATAAGAAAAATCAAACCCATGAATTTGGTAGCAAGATGCAAGAAACTCAAGAAGTAAATGCAAAAAGTGAATGTTTGGCAGACCAGAGAACAATGAGAAGGATTGGGCAGAGAACAAAGTAACCCAAGCTTATTAAATACTAAGAGAAAGTAGGGATAAAATGAAGATCAGCTAAGAGGAAATTGGCAAACTGAAGCTTAGTGTACTGGACGAGTGAAGAAAGAAAGAGGAACTACTAGACTCAAGGTCAAAGGCTAAAATTGTAGAACAAGAGAAAAGTTACCAAAACCGTTCAGTTAATCAAAAGAAATTCCGAAAACCCTCCCATCAAATTAACAGTTTAGATCTTTTAAGGTACGGTTCTGTGGAAAGGTACCCTGATGTTCCCCATCACTGAAAGATTTAAATAGTGACTGTTTGCAGTTTATGAGATGAGTGTTTTTCTGGACTGGAACCCAAATGTATAGAACGACCTTTCTAGATGCATCTGCACATCAGAATGGAAGTCGGCACGTTGCTTATTTTTCACCTAATCATTTGAGCAAACTTAACTTTTAGGCAATATAAACACTAGAAAGGTGCAGTCTGGTCATTTAAAGCAACAGGGGTACCACATTTGGCACATTATACACCCGTCAACAAATTATTATACAGCAATTTATATAGCAACGCTCCAGACAAGCAAAGGTCTTATATAGCCTTTGACCTTGATTGGTGACTTTGACCTTGAAGCTGGGCTGTGCGCAACAGTTATGTTGAACAGAGCGGATTATATTTTTAATATACATCTGTATTTTTATGGGTATATAAAGTAAAAATATAAAATTTTAGAAGGAATTATTGTATAATGAAAAACAGCCTATTTTGTAACAGTTTATAAAATAGCATTTGCATGAACACTTGTAAAATTTTAAAGATTGAACACAATTTTTGTTTTTATGTTTTGAATGGCAGAAATCCACTTTATATGTGTATTTATATTTAATGCCATTGAATTTAGTTTAATTTTAAAGAGGCCTTAGTTAAAATATATAAAATACATCTGTACAAAAACAGGTCTACGGTATGTATGATGCTCTTAAAACTGAAGTTTTATTTACTTGACTGGCACAATAGCATCAAAACTCTTTTTTATTATTTGTTTTCTGAATGGGCCAGCCCATTAGTGTAGGTTTACAGGATTTCGGCACTAGCTCAGAAGCACTTTTAACGAAGGTATCCCCTTTCACTGAATACCCTTGTTTGCCTGCTATTGCATTTAATGAGGTCTTACTGGCTCTGTGACAAGAACGAGTAACTTACAGTGTGTGCCCCTAATCGCTTGCAAGAACATCTAAAGCCTCAGGCAAACTTCAAACGTTTCTTGCGCCAGAATAATACAAAACGCCTTCGGCAATAATGAGGCCTGACCTTGCAGACTTAATATCTTGTAAAGTGGTTCCAAAAGGAGACAAAAACCAAAGAAATCGAGTATCAAAAGTGCAGCTGATAATGGAAAACGAAGTTAAGGTCATGTGTAGATTTGTAAGAGGGATATTTATGCATAGGCAATCTGTGAAAAGTAGACTGACCTTGAATTACATTTAAAGTATCTCTTAAAGTATTTTTATATTGACTAAAACATAATATTAGTATAACGATAAACAGTATGGCGTACTGCACATTCTACGCCCATCAACAAACTATCATACAGCAATCTATAGCAATGGCCCAGACAAGCAAATGCCTTGTTAAACCTTTGATCTGGATTTGTAACCTTGACTTTAGAGCTAGGGGTGATAAAATATGTATGCAACACTCGGTTTACAAATGATGCATATGTGTATGTCAATAAAGTATCTTGAATGGACTTACAGATGGGTGGAGACCATACCACAATTTGTCCACCTTCAACAGGCGTGTAAAAAGTTGTACGACATACAGTTAGGCCTGTCACGATAACACGTTTTGCTAGGTGATTGTCTCGAAAATTATTGCGATAAACGATAATATTGTTTGAAATTTGACATTAATTAGTAATTATTGTCAAATTTAAGAAGAAATGTTGGTACCCCGCCCCTCGCACAGTGGTTGCTGGACATGGGCACCGGCAACCCCCGTGACCCAAAAATGGAAGAAGCGGATAAAAGACAATGGTGGATGGATGGATGTTGGTTAATTTATTTTGTGAGTAGTACCTTTTTTGACCACCGGATGGCAGTATAAGACTGTTTGAACAGAAGGATGGATAGTGAACGAGCGAGCAGCGTATCTCTTTAAAAAAATGGGAGGGAGGCCCCTTGACGTGACATGGGCTCTCTCTCTTTGATTCTCAAAATGGCGGACGCTCCATGTTGTTTGAGCTCTTTAGCATAGCATTTCTCACACAAATCTTTTAATAAAATTGAAAAAAAAAAAAATCAGTAAACAAGTTCTCAGCTACTTTTTTCAGGGAAAAACAACTTTTTACACAAAGGCACGAGTTTCAACCGTGAATTTTGGAGCTTTGACATGACGGAGATTTATTCCTGAGGTCAGCCTGTTAGCTTAGCTCGTAGCGTAGCTTTTCAGCTTAGCTGCTTTTACCAATCCAGCAACGTGATTGTGGACTGTTAAAACAGATTTTAAAGAGAGAAGAGAAAGGGAGGGGTCAGTGAAGAGCACCGGAGTTAAGCCTATTTCTATTTCTACTGAAGACGTTTATTGTTTATCGCAACAGGCTTATATATAGTACGTATTTCTTCACCCTCTGGAGTAGATTATATGTAAGGCTACACAGTTCTGTGATTTGGGGATGGTAAATAAAATATTTAATGCGCATATACATGTCCAAAATACGAACTCTTGTTTTTCAGTTTATTGAGTAACAAATGCCTTCAATAACCCCTTACAGCATGATCAAATTTGATAGTATACATGATTAGAGCAGTGAGTTTTGAATTCTATGGAAGGGTCTTTAGTCCTGCTTTGCCTTGCAAAAGATTCATTTGTATGGAAAGCATGATGAAAACATTTGCATGTCTCTGTGTGACCCAGGAGACAGAGTATGAAACAATGATTTAATCAGATCCTAAACCTACAAACTAAACCCTAACCACCAAATCCAACTTGTGCATCGCAGTTCATATTTGCTCTTTTTGTTTGCTTCGGTACTTCAAACTCATCCTACTCAATATCAAGAAATATATACAGATAACAAAATGTGGCTATCTTTACTCTGGATTTAGCCACCTAACAAGCCACTGAGTAACAGAGTTAATTGTCTATTTTGAGCCCTGGATATCTTCAGCTATGTATGAGTTTAGCTGAAGCAATTTAACTCAAATTTAATTAATATAACATACAAACAACTGAATAATAATAATAATAATAATGTGTTATGTGTTGTCATCATTGTATGTTCCCATACAAATGCAAAATTGAATCTCTGCATTTAACCCATTTGCAACCGGGTGGTGCAGTGGACGCCTATTGAGGGTGCCCTGGGGGCATTTTGGGGATAGGGTGTGCTGCTCAGAGATATCATGAGATGTGCAATGACTGGGGATCGAGCCTGGGACTTGTGGTTCCCCTTATATGAGACAGGTCAATCACTTAAATCATAACGTACCAGTGACCGCCAACTAGAACTGTATTTGTTACCATCACTGATAACATAGTTGAAACACTAGTATGTCAAAAATGTCACTTTTAGAAGAGACAAAAAAAGATAGATGATAGTGGTTAATTTTAACATACTGTACATTTATGTATTCATACAGTTCTGGCAAATAAAAACAAACAAGACATAATTTTTATTAAATGTGTCAAAGTGCTATACAGGCTGTGCACTGACAACTAAATGCCTCTGAAATATCATTAAAAGCAGTATAAATCATAATTGTAAAAGAGAAAATGTGGTCATATTTGGCTTAAATTGTAAGGCGGTGTAGAAATCTAAAAACAGGAATATGTCTTCATTGGTTCTCTTCAGGAACTAAACAGACGTTTAAAGCCACTTCGAGAGGTTAAGGCCAAGGGCTTCAAATCTTTTTGCAAGATGTTCCAGGAAACAAGAGCAGAGTAGGAGAAGGCCATTTTGTCCAGTTCAGTCTTCACTGAGGGAACACTGCATGTAATAATGTCCTGAGAGCGCACGCTGTAGCTGCACTCATGCAGTGAC
>JARVGS010000835.1:6299378-6315775 GCA_031762315.1 Hypsolebias antenori | reverse complement strand
AAAACAATGAAAAAAAGTGCCGTATGCAGCCGGATGACGTCATATGGTGCGTTCAGGTGCCGTTCGTAAATCCGAAATGCTGTAGGTCGGGGGCGCCGGAACTCGAGGACAGCCTGTATATGTAAACCAGCCACCCTGATCGTTTGAGGAAAACATCCTTTCTAATTTTTGATACTGCTTGAATATATAGTTTCTTCAAACGATTGGCGTGGCTGTTAGCATGTCCAGTGATGAGTCTTTGGTGGCCAAGGCCATCATTGGCTACTTACTGGTTCCACCATTGTAACCAGTGGTGGATAAAATTGCTGCCTGCACTCGCCAGGATCCATCATTCTGCGCTGCCTCGGACAAGAAAAATAAATAAATAAAAATCAAACTCAATTGAACATCTTGCATTCAAACGTTGAGGTTTACTTGCATTCTCTGTTTAACTTCAGTTCAGAAAAACACATCTGGAAAACTACTAGAGAAGCGAGTCCAATCGTTGGTTGAACCTCAGATCCAGGAGGAACAACAAAGGTTCTGTTCTGGCCGTGGAATGCTGGACCAGCTCTTTACCCTCACTAGGGTCCTTGAGGGGTCATGGGAGTTTGCCCATCCAGTCTACATGTGTTTTGGGAACTTGGAAAAGGCATTCGACCATGTTCTTTGGGTACACTGTGGGGGGTATTCCATAAGTATGGGATTGGGGGCCCATTGCTACAGGCTGTTTGGTCCCTATACAAGTGGTGTGAGAGCTTGGTTTGCATTGCCGGTAATAAGTTGGACCGCTTCAGGGTGGGAGTTGGACTCCGCCAGGGCTGCCCATTGTCACTGATTCTGTTCATAACTTTTAAGAACAGAATTTCTCGGTGCAGTCAGGAAGTGGAGGGATTCTGGTTCTTTGGCCTCAGGATTCCATCTCTGCTTTTTGCAGATGATGTGGTCCTGTTGGCTCACCCTGCCATGATCTTCAGCTCTCACTGGAGCGTTCACAGCCCAATATGAAGCGGCTGGATAAGAATCAGCACCTCCAAATCTGAGGCCATGGTCCTCAACCAGAAAAGGGCGGATTACTCTCTTTGGGTCGAGGGTGAGGTTCTGCCTCAAGTGAAGGGGTTCAAGTAACTCGGGGTTTTGTTCATGAGTGAGGGAAAAATGGAGCGTGAAATTGACAGACGGATTGGTGCAGCATCTGCAGTATTGCGGACTCTATACCGGTCTGTTGTGGTGAAGAGGAAGCTGAGCTGTAAGGCAAAGCTCTCTGTTTACTGGTAGGTCTACATTCCTACCCTCTCCTATGGTCATGAGCTCTGGGTAGTGACCGAAAGAATGAGACTGCGGATACAGGCACTTGAAATGAATTTCCTCCACAGGGTAGTTGGACTCTCCCTTAGAGATAGGGTGAAAAGTCCAGTTATCCGTGAGAGACTCAGAGTAGAACCGCTGCTTCTCCACATAGAGAGGAGTCAGTTCAGGTAGTTTGGGCATCAGGTAAGGATGCTCCCTGGGTGCCTCCCGAGGTGCTTCGGGCATGTCCGACTATGAAGAAACCCCGGGGACAACCCAGGACACGCTGGAGAGACTTTGTCTCTCAGTTGGTCTGGGAACATCTTGGGGTCCTCCCCAAAGAGCTGGAAGAGGTAGCTGTGAAAAGAGATGTCTGGGCCTCCATGCTCAAGCTGCTGCCCTCCACAACCCGACTTTGGAACAAGCGAAAGATAATGGGTGGATGGATGGATGAAAACTACAAGCATTCCGTAGCCAAATACCTCAGCAGCGAGTGACACTGACGTACCACTTGTTTACGACAAAGTTGTTGGAGAAATTCTCTCATTCTTGACGTTTATCCAAAAGAACCACAACTTACAGCAACTGAAGATTTATATCTGGCATTTTACTTTCAAGATCAGATTTCAGGACATGTTGCATATTTAAACATATATAAACATCAAAGTATACACATGAAGACCAGTCACAGAAGAAAGCCATGAGCCACGTTATCTGCTCACTTTTAGTTCCCTCTCAGCTCAGTTCATTGTACCGGTAGTTCAGACAGTCTCCTAGAAGCCAGCTGCAGTCTTCTTACATACAGGACTTTTTATTTATGCAAACACGTGTTTCAAGAGAAGAAATAAAGTATTTTGGGAGACGGTTCAGCTGTTTTGGGAGTCAATCAAGCTCATTGTTGTCAGGTCAGAGAGGACAAATGTTCTCAGCCATAATAATGAAAACATCATTAACCCTTTGACCCAAAATTCCCTGACTAAAGTCATCTCAGGGTACTATAAACATCCAGTCAAATTAAAAATGCCAAGTAGCGAAAATGATAAGGAAGTCAGTAGGTCCAGTTGAATCGTCAGTTTGTCACAATCTCCCATTCTGAGCAGTACATTGGTGACAGTGGAAAAAAACAATTTCCTTTTAACAAGAAGAAACCTCCAGTATAACTGGGCTCAGTATGGGGCAGCCATATTCCTGACTGGCTGTGGTTTGACAGGGTAAGAAAGGGACACTGACAAATAACATTTTGGCTCTTGTGGACAGCCTTGATTTTCCAACAGGTAACAAAATAAGGCAAACAAGCAGTCAGGAAAAAAAGGTGTTTATCGCATATAGTGATTTCTGTAATGTCTTTTTGGTATTTGCACCTTTTACTAAATGAATAGCAAAACTGAAATAGGTTTGAAAAGTATTTAAAATTTTATGCCGTTTTTGAGAGCTATTTCATTTTCTTTCAACTTCATATTTCCAATTCATCGGACAGAACTTAGTGCCTCCTAAGAGCCAAAGGCTGCATTGTTCAGAGGTCCTGCTTTAGTAAAAGTAAAATATAGACTTATACAGATGTAGAAATACAGTACGAGAATCAGAGACGATGAAATATACATGGAGGGAAGTGAAGGCTGTGGTTTGCCCTTTTATTCAAAAAGCTCTTAAAAAGATCTCAATTGGGAACTTAGGGGGAGACGATATGGCAAAAATAGAAATGCTTTTTTATCTTTTGAGCTAACATCTTGATGGATTTTTAATACTGTAACTAAGTTCTGGCTAAATGGTTAAGATGATGAAATACAGCTCTAAAAAAATACTGCAAAACTTCACACTTTACAGATAATGTATCCACCAACAAATGGTTTGATGGATATCAAGAAACCTAATAGTCTTTTTTCCTTTATTGTTAAAATTGGCTCACAAAATGTCACGGAAAAGCTAAAATTCACACATGCATACAGCATTTGTTGGGTGCATTGGCAAAACTTTGTCTCTGGCTGTTTGTGAGAAGCTGGTGAGGAAATACATAATTCAAGACACTCCACAGAAAACAGATGTTGGTATACTGTAACGTTTGGCCTAATATTTCTCACGTGTCAACAGTGCCATGCACGTGCAGCAAAAACACTCAGGCAAGCAGAAAATGCAGTATGCAGATGAAAGAACTAGAACTAACCGCAGATAGCTGACCACACAGACACATGAACTTTCAAGCCAACCACACAAATGTAGATCCATGCACACAACTCTCTGTGTGGCAGTGTTTGACCTTAAATCCTTTCTATTCACTGCTGAAGGAAACAGTCCTCCAGTTGCTGACCTTTTACTGGTGACCGTGTGACCAGACTACACTATGTGTATGTAGCCTCTGGGCTGAGAAATTTAGCCTGAATTATGTTGGGAAAAAAAAAAGAAAAAAGACATCCACTTCAACTTTTTGTGAATTAATCTGCATGATTTGTTTCAGGATTTCTTGAACGCGTTGGGCTTGTTGTTGCAACAGATTTCAATGGTGTTGGTATTCAGATCAATCAAGTAATTTGTGACAACACAGATATGGTTATTTCCTATTGTCAATATGGCTTTAAATAATGTAAATAAATTGTTTTGACTTAACAGTATATTAGACAGGGAAAGGTGAACTAATCATGATTTATCCACTCGATGTCATACATGAGTGTAAGGTTTCATGTATTATTTTCTCCAAGTCATGGATTGACGTCAAATGTGCGTCTATATTTTGCATTTTCCATCTGTCCGTCTGTCCATTCGTCTGTCCATCCATCCAATTCCAGAGTTGGGTAGCAGGGGTAGCAGCTTAAGCAGGGAGGCCCAGACATCTTTCACAGCCACTGAAATAAAGTGCTCCCAGGTCGGCCGAGAAAAATGTCTCTCCAGCTTGCCCTGGGACTTCCCTGGGGTCTCCTCCCTATTGAACATGATCAGAACACCTACCTCCTGAGAGAAGTGTCCAGGTTAATTCCTTACCTGATACCCAAACAACTTCAACTGGCTCCTCTAGATATGGAGGAGTAGTAGCTCTACTCCAAGTCTCACCTGGGTAACTAACTTGTCAAATTATTTTCTTTACTAACAATTATTTAACCAGGCATATCCCGTTAAGATCACAGATCTCTTTTGCAAAGGAGATCGGCCTAACATGCATGTTTTCGGACTGTTTGAAGAAACCAGAGATTTTTTTTTCCTTTTGGCTGATCTCTTCCTTAGGGGTCACTACAGCGAACTAACTCGCATGGAAACTTGGCAATTGTTTTTATGTCGGATGCCCTTCCTGATGCAACCACAGACCACCGAGCTACCACAACCATATGTGTGGATCAGAGAGATGCCATCTATGGTGCCCAGGAAAGCAGATGGTGGGGGTAAAGGGCCTTGCTCAAGGGCCCAGAATAGGGAAAATGATGGTGAAGGCAGGTGTGGGTGTTTCACCTTTCCCACCCACATTTTTGATTACGTCAATCTGGGGAGTTGAACAGGTGACCTTCCGATCACAGGCCCACCTTCTCTAACCTCTGTGCCACCACTCCCCCTATGTGAAGAAACCAAAGTACCCAGAGAAAACCCATGCAAACACAAGGAGAACATGAAAACCAGGTCCAAATTGGAGCTTGAACCCTGGGCCTTCTTGATGTTAGGCAACAGTGCTAACCACTAAAACATCATGTTGCCCACAATAACCTCTAAGAGAGAGCCCTTGCAGAGATAAATAATTTTACCACCCGTATCTGCAATCTTGTTCTTTTGGTCACTACCCAAAGTTCATGACCATAATGGAGGGTAGGAATGTAGACTGACCGGAAGACTGATAACTTCACTTGCACTTCAGCTTCCTCTTCCCTCTTTAATCCACCATTGCACCAATCCGTCTGACAATCTCATGCTCATGGAGTTTAGGGCCAATAACTTCATTGATGTCAATCAAAAAATTCCAAAATTATTTAAGACACACAATCCAAGTCTGTAAACCATGCTAAATCCTAAAAGTACCATTTGGAATTTTAACATTGTCGTGGTCTCTCTTCAGTTCCTCTCTAGAGGATCCCAATAGAGTTCCCAGGCCAGAGAGAATCCATAATCCCTCCAGTAAATTTTAAGTCTGCCCTGGGGTCTCTTTCCCTCTAAAGGGAGTCATTTATAAGAAGCATGCAACCTGACGCCTGAACACCCTCAACTGGCCGCTTTCTATCCAATTCTATACTAAGCTTTCCCCTGAATGATACAACTCTTTACCTTTTCCATATATTTAAGTCTGGCCACCCTATATTGGTAATCATTGTGGTTTCAGTCATGATCCAGATTGCTGAAGGTTGCATATGTGAATGTATGGGTTAAAGTTTAATCAACTGCCCCTTTACCATTATGGACTGGAGCAACGCCTACAGTACAAAGCAAACAGTATGCATAAATTTAGTAATTTCTAGGTCAGGATTCTTGTTAATTAACCTTGTTACAGTTCAAACTGCCCCATAGGACTTTTGTGTCATCTCTGAGCCATAGAGAGTCTGGCTTGTCCCCAACGTTTGATAGAAATTCCTGTCTTATTTTCAATGTTTTGCCACTTACATATTTTCAGCCGAAAGGTTTTGTCAGAACACAGTTTTCTCGCATCTGTGTGTGCAATTTGCTTTTTTACTTAAAGTTCATGAATTTTTAGAGAAGAGAGGCCAAATTTGACTTTCTAAATGCAAATTAAGTCAGGGCCGTGAGGGAATTGCACTCAGCCTCTCAAATGAGAAAAGGGGACCAGAGAGCAGAAGAGTCGCCCATTTTTTAAATTGTGTTTGTTCTAGCAGTTGCCCTTTGGAAAAGTCAGTGGACTTAATTAAATTACTGCTCACGCTTAAGAGGAACCTATCCAGAACGGCTTTGTAAAGAATAGTCTTGCAACTGTTATTTAAGGACCATAAAAGCTATGAGGTTTCTCAAAGGTACCACTCAAGAGGTTTAGAGTTTATTTCCTATCGATACAAAATTTGCATTAACATTTTGAAGGCGGCAAAATTTGCACCACTATGCAAATCTGTAACATCTCATGTACAGTAGTTAGAAAACAGTAGCTCATGAGAAGCATACATGATTAAATCTGATGGGAATGGTATTGCCGATATGCAATGCCCTGCCAGTCGCTCTTCTACATGTCACCCTATGAACCCTCAGGGCATTTCAGAGTAAAGGCTTTCTTTTTCCAGGTCAGCTCACTTGTTTGTTTCTCACAGCTGCCTCTCTCTGACTGCTGTTGGCAAAGCCTGTATAGGATAATTAAAGGCGATCCCCGGGTCAAAGGAGTCCGACCGGAGGAGCCGGCGCTGAACAGTAAGTGGTCATGACATTCTTACCCCTCCCCCAACACATGTTCCTCATCCCAGAGGCATCGGCTTGGGTTATGGAGACTTAGGGAAGAGGCAGATGTATACTAAATAACATGACACATGAAAGTCAAAGTAGACTGGGTGAGGAGAAGCAGAGTGGAACTAGCAAATGAGTTGTAGTGTTGAATTAGAGTGATGGAAAAGACAAAAGCACCAGAACATCAAGAAAAAGGAGAGGTTAGTACTAAATCATTGTTTGAATCACAAGTTGAACAAAATGTTGGTTATCCAGTCATTGATGGGATTTACATTCTTATAAATGCTAATTACTGAACGGTACCAGCTCCACCCCATATAAGAGTTAAGGGTGTTCCGATACTTTATTTTTTTTATATAAATTTTTTTGATCAAGTACAACTACTTTAGTTTGGGTACTTGCTGATACCAAGCACTGATACAGATTAGTTATTGAGTTAGTACTTAAAATTACTCAATTACTTTAGATTAGAAACAAATTTATTTTAAGAACAAAGCAAGCAATCTGCTGTCTTAAATAGCCGGTGTTCGTCTTAAGATATCTCCAAACTACAGACATTTTAAACTTTTTGTTTTTGGTTTCTTGCAAAATGGAAAAGAAAATGGCATCATCAACTCTAAAAGTAGTATTGGTATGAAGTATTGAGGTGTTTTTGAGCACAAATATGAGTATTTGAGGCAATATTGGTATCAATAAATATACTGGTAACAGTATCGGCACAACATCAACATTAATAAGAACAGCTATCTTCATAAAATAATTTTAAAAAGTGTTTTTTCTCGTAAGTGAGAAAAATATGATTTTCTCTCCATACTGACAGAATGGTGGTAACAACACATGCTTGTCCAAATCTAAAATATATGATGTTAATCAGCACTACTACAATCCATGTGATAAAATTTGTAGTTAAATTACCACAGATTTAAATAACTGGACAATGTTGAACCATGTAAAGTATTTTCTATAATTTTATGGGGCTGAGATGAGGTAGAGGTAGGGCAGCTGACTCGGGACCCGAAAGCTCCAGGTTCGATCCCCAGCCATTCCCACATGTCGTGGTGTCCCTGAGCAAGACACCCAATCCCAAATTGCTCCCCAGGCGCCTACATAGCTGCCCACTGCTCCACCTGGGTGTATCCCAGGTGCGATGGGTTAAATGCAGAGAACTGATTTCACCATTGTATGAGAACATACAATGATGACAACACATAGCACTTGTACTTACCCTATGTACTTTTTAATAAACTGCTGTTGAGGATACATTTAAGAAAACCTGTACTACATCCAACATTAGCACCTGCCAACTGGGTTGTGCATCTCTGGTCTATTGTTGGTACAGGACATATTTTGATACACCACCACAATTTTATTTACTTAAACATGAGCAGCACAAATGCACCCGCTTCGAACGTTATGAGATAGGTGGGACAGTTTCACCGCTACATATGGGGATGATAACAACTGATAACGGCCATTTAATGGACTGATAACATCCGAAGCTGCTCCCTGTACCTCCTATTAGGTTTAAAGGTACGTTGTTAGCCTTGGTAGCGATGATAATAGGCTCCAGTTTTAGCTTTGTTAGTGCTCATAATAGTTTCACATGGTTAGATTTAGAGTAAAGGGTCTGGAGTTAGGTTGAGGGTCTTGGTTAGGTTTAGGCACAAGGGTAAGGGGGTTAAGTTTAGGGTTGGTCCTCTGGGTCTGGTGTAAGTTTAGGTTTAGGAAAAGGGTTATATAAGCTGAAAAAAAAAAAAGACACATCCTGGTTCACCCCGGTGAGACGTTGCCTGTTATCAGCGATAATAACGTAACTTCAAACCTGCTAGGAGGTAGGTGGGACAGTTTCACCGCTACATATGGGGATGATAACAACTAATAAAGGCCATTTAATGGACTGATAACATCCGAAGCTGCTCATAAATGGAAACATTTTGATTTTATCCAGGATCACAAAGCAAATAATTAATTAATAAATGAATAAATCACCCTACCTTTTTTATTTTTACATTTTCTCTTTACATGACAGTGGATAAAGTGTACTTATTCTATCTAAACATAGGCTCTCCTACACACACAAAAAAAAGTCATGTACAGTATATGTAAAGTTTGAAACAGTTCAATAAACTTAGACTTATTTTATAATAATAGGAAAAGTGGTAACATAAGCGTTTTAGTGCTTAAATTTACTGGAATTAAAATAAAAATATACATAAAAAATTATGTCTGAGCCCTGAAATTTAATAATACATTTACAGTAATTGGTCCTAGGGGATAATGTGACTTCTGCACTTCCCATCATCCTCCAGCCATCATATCTTCTCACTCTGATTCCTGAAGTTATATAACAAGATCCCAGGAGGACTGCACTTACTCATGAAGGCCCATCTGCTTTTTAGAGCCTTTTATGTAAAACAGCCTTGTTTTTGTGCAGAAAGCTCTTAAGACAAGTATACAAGTGTTTAGTTTTTACAGTCATCTTTGTAAAAAGAATATCTTTTTGGTTACAATGTTGAAATGGTTAATCGATTATTAGCTAGGATATACTGTAAATATTCTATTATAAATATTGAAAATACATCAGCTGAATGACAATTATTCAAGAGCTGGAAATTGTATATCACATTAAAGAAGAGAACCAAACACAGCATATTAAATGCAACCTATTATATCACAATCCACACCAATGGCCTAGACAAGCAAAGACCTTGTATAGTTTTTGACCTTGTTTTGTGACCTTGACCAGTGCCATACATACGTATCGCATAAAGCATCTGCCTTTTCACTGGCAAATAATACAAATTAACATTTTAGTGAAACATTTCATTTTTAAAAACAATAAATTATCAAAGAAATAAAACATCAAAATGTTATAAGTTCATTTAGTACCATGTTGTAAGAAGGACTTTTTTTTTTTGTTTGCTTCTGCTGTCATTTAGTTGACTGCATTACCTCTGGATTTACAAGTTTAAGGATGTAAATTGAGCCTACATTTAAAAATTAAGATAAAATTCAGTAAAATACTCTTGCAGCTCTGAGGTGCTTCACTGTTTTTCCATTTTGCATTGACGTTCCAAGAACAAATTGCTGTTCTAATATGTATTTATTGACACTTAAACACAACGTTTGGGCAACGATACCAAATAATTACATATCTGGTTGTCACCTGCCACTTTCATGCTTGCTTTGTCAGCATTTAAAAAGATTTGTGACCCGGAATCTTGCTCTTGCTGTGGAGGGCGTTGATGCAAGAATAACGTCCGATTCAGCCACAACAGGGAGTTATGTTCAGGTGATAAAATGGGATGTCCTTTAATGTGCTAACATTGACCCGTAAGACTAATCTCTACCCCTTCTGCATAGGAGTAATGTCTTTTCCTGTGGCTTTTTCTGTCGCACAGATGGCTTAAATGGGTCAACAGATAAGGTGCATATGTGTCAGTGAATCCCCGATGGTATAGAGCTGAACCCCCGCATACATAGAAGAAAAGTGCTGATGCCAAATTATAAGCAGCCTTGACCTGTTTGTTTCACTTTCAAACTGTACACATGGAATGCGCCTTCACGCTTTGTAGACTGAAATAAAGTTTTCATTTTTGGGTAAAATGTTCCCATTCATCACTCATTTGATTTACCATAGACATCCTCAGTTTATCTACACGTGAGGCTGCATGGAGCAGAGGTCACAAAGGTGCAGGACTTCAAGTACTTGGGGTCCACTAGCCAGAAAAATGGGGAATAAAGAGGCGAAAAAGAGAGTCCAGGCAGGATGGAGTGGATGGAGAAAAGTTTCAGGAGTGATTTGTGATAAAAGGTGTCAGCAAAGGTCAAAGGAAAAGTTGATAAGACAGGGGTGACACCAGCTGAGAACATGCAAACTGCACCCAGAAATATCCCTGGTCGAGATTTGATCCAGTGACCTTCTTGTTGAGAGGCAACAGCTCTACCAACTGCGCCACCATGCCACACTCACCTCAATCACTTAAGGAAAATATACTTTAAAGCAATATACAAAGTAAAACTACAAAGCATAGTTTCCTCAGATGATAGGAGAGGTTGGTATAGATGGTGGTGGCCAGCTTGGATTTTGATGTGGTAAGCCAATTTTCAATGGTGACCTTTCAGTTGCAGCCATTGCAGCCACACACCAAAAAGAAAGTCAGCATGTTCCTTATTTTTCATTGTTTTCCAGCTCACAAGAGGGATGGAAATATATGGTGCAGTCATCTTGGATTTTGACCTGGCAACCCAATTTATTAGTTTAATATTTCAGAGATGGATTAAACAGGTTGTCGCTGGTTCTTACAGGTAGAAGATGTGAGGAGGCCTGTTTCCAATAAATCTTGTGCAAGCAAGGGGTTGTCCAGAGTGTAGTCTCTGGTGGGTGCATAGTTGGAAGGCAAGGAAGACAGCTGAGGAGGTCACAAGTAGATTTTCAGAGTTTCAAAGAGGAGTTCAGGAACAGGTAAGTAGAGGAGGTATGCTGGAAATATCAAAAATACACCTAAGTAATTCTCAAGTCATGAGAGTACTAAATGGATAGAAGCATGACTACCATTGGTAGGTAATGCTCCAGCGGCGAGGAGAAGTAATCTGTTTCCTTTAATACTCTTGGTGTTTCGTCAAGGAGATTGTTCACAGGTGTGGCAGGCTGGCGCCATCTAGTGACCCCAGAACAGTAGTGAAACAGGAACTCCCACAGTTGGTAGAACTGTTGCCTGAAGGTTGCAGGATCAAATCATGGCTGGGCACCTTTCTGGGTGGCGTTTTCATGTTCTTTTGGTGCATGCATGTGTTTTCTCCAGGTACAAAGACCATAAACATGCATGTTAGGTCAATTGGTAAATCTAAATTGTCCCTAGGTGTGAGTGAGTGTGAATGGTTGGTTGTTTTGTCTATTTCTTTGTGGCCCTAGGATAGACTTGAGGACTGTCCAGTGTGTGCCCTGCCTCTTGCTGGACATGGACACCAGTGACTCCAGCTACCCAGAAAGAAACAAGCCAGAAAAATATTGGACATATGAATAGGAATGTTGACCCTTCAGTGGCAGTACAAATCCTGGGGTTCAACTTAGCCATTGAACTTGTTTCTAGGATTGGCTAAGACCATCTTAGACCATGGAAATCCTATCCAATGCCAATGCCAAGGAAAGGTAGGAGGGAGATTGCTGGTCTAAGTATGGGCAAATATGACAACTTTTCATTGCATTGCAACATTAAATATGCCTGTGTTACTTTTTATTTAGATTTACTTGTTAAGTTTCTTTCATATTGATGACCTGTGTCTGCTTAGTAACGTCACACCTATTTAGGGATTTAGGATTTGTTATTATTCCAGAAGGACAGTGGCACATTTTGCAGAGTTGCCGCCTCTCAGCAAGCAGGTCGCCCTGGTTCAAAGCCTGGCCATGACATTTCTGGGTGGAATTTGCAGATTCTCTCTGTGCATGTGTGTGTTTTCCCGAGTATTCCGGTTTCCTCCAACAGACCAAAAACATGCATGTTAGGCCGACTGGTATCTAAATTGTCCCTAGGTGTGAGTGAGAGAGTGAATGGTTGCCTCTATGTGTCCCTCTGATGGACTGAGACTTGTCCAGCGTGTACCCTGTCTCTCACACAGTGATGGCTGGACATGGGCACCAGTGACCCCTGGGACTTGAAAAAGAAGAAGCAGGTAAAGATAATGGATGGATGTATGGATGTTAAATCAGACTGAGGATGGCAGTGTGCCAGACAGAGAACTATTTTAAAGTTTTTGACAGTTTTGAGTTTTAACTGTTTTGATCGTACTTGGAGTTGTCAGTTCACACCCCCGTTGCTGCTGCTGCGACTAAAACACTGCACATGCTCATCCCAATATAAATAACCGTTGAGTAAGACTGTCTGAGACAACTGTCAATCAAGCAAATGTGCCCACATGTCTTCTTTCCACAGTTTGTACTTTATCATCCTTCATTGTCTACAAGACATTGCAATCTGAAAAAAGAATATAAATTTAAATTACTCAGGTTTAAGTGTTTTCAATAATACCACAAGCCTGAACAAATTAGAGCTATTTTTAATTAATCGTAAAAAAAAAAAAAAAAAAAAGGGGTAATGAATACCAATGCCCTCTCTTAATATAAATCACCACAACTGTGCTCAGTGCAGAGTGAATGATACAATAATGCATACTGGCACATTCTAATAAAGTATTAACTATTTTCCAATAATGCCTTCATAGTGACACCAATTCTTCCAACCATGTCAAAATACATAAAAAAAAAAAAACTGATGCTGATTAACTTTGGGGGAGTGTTGGTGCAGATGTTATAGAAGATGGGCCTGTGATGGGAAAGTCGCAGGTTCAACTCCCGGTACTGACAACATCAAAATGTGGGTGGGAAAAGGTGAAACACCCACACCTGCCTCCACCCTCATTCACCTCACTCTGGGCCCCTGAGCAAGGCACTTAACCCCCACCATCTGCTCCCTAAACAGGTCTCTCTTGAAATTAAGTTCTTGTGACTCAACGAGACTACCGGTATAAATAAAGGGTAAATGAAAAACTTCTGCAACAGATGTGCTATACAGTCTAAATCAGCTAATTTTAGCTGAATAGATAGAGTCGTCTCAACTAAATAAATTGGACTTTTTAATTTAATTATACAGAAGTATGAGTTGTCTTTTATAAAACTACTTTGTAGATTTTGACCAATGATTTTCTTTTTAAGGCATAACTGTTTAAAAATAACGGTGGAATACATTTTCTGATACAGATTTTAAGTGCACTGTATTACAAAGCACATTCCTGGGGCAGCTGTGGCTAAGTGGTTAGAGCAGTCATCCTCCAATGCAAGAGTTGGAGGTTCGATTCCACCAGCAGTCACATGTTGAAGTGTCGCTGGGCAAGACACTGAACCCCTCATTGCCTTCGATGTGTGTCCCATCAGTGTATGAATGCGATTTAAAGCTCTGATTAATCTCTGTAATCTAGTAGAGTGCTGTATGAATGGGTAAATGAGGACACAGGTTGTATTGTAAAGCGCTTTGAGGATTTTGATCAGATAGAAAAGTGCTATACAAGTACAGTTCATTTACCATTCCAAATTAGGATCAAAACCTTGGAAGTTGGAAATCTGATCTGAAATTGACTTCACATTGTTGCGTTCCAGTTGGAAGCTGAAAAACCTAATAAATTTGCCTATTGTTGTACTCAATGATAATGACAACTAACCTCTTTATGTACATGAGGCAGCCATTTTGGATTTTTGAGGATGGACAGATCAAAAATGTCTTTATTTTCAAACAGGAAGTCTATCTTTGGGGGTTGTGAGTTGGTTAGTTTGGACCACAGTAACCAATGTTAAGATGCAAACGAAAAACACCAAATCAACGCCGTTTAAGCAGGAGATAGAACATTCATATGCAAAGCTAATGCCAATCACTGTCCATTTAAACAAAGATTGGGCTTTTTCATGATGTTAAAGTGGACTATAATAAACTATTAATACATTCTCTATGGATGATGTAAGGGCATGGAAATTCCCAAATAAAACAAAAGTACAGGTAGTCCTCGACTTACGAACGGGTTCCGTACCTACAAACCGTTCGTAACCCAATTTTAACCTAAGTCGGAACTCATGTATAATGCGCCGAAAACCCGTTCGTAAGTCCGGATTTTTGCCGTAAGTCGAGGAAATACATGTAAATGTATGTTAACGCTGCGCCGTACACCCGTTCTTAAGTCCGAGTTGCCGTAAGTCGAGGGCGCCTTAAGTCGAGGACTACCTGTATTGCTGAGTTTGAGTACTACATTGGCAAAATACTATATCTGTATACCATGGTATACAGAGAGATCGTGCTTGGAATGGGAATATCTATGATTTGATGAAAGCATCTATTTGTGACAAGTATGACTATTTAAACAAGTAAGATGTTCAATTACTGTCATGAAGAAGTGGCTGGATTAATCTATAAAGGCCAAGGCCACCATTGGCCTCCCCATGACTCCACCATTGGAAATTGCTTCCTTAGCTCGACAGGATCTGTCAATCTGTGACACATAGGACAAGAAAAGAAAAAGTCTCCCATAGTGTAACTCCTACCCAATTCAATCTTGCACCAAAAACATTAAAGTTTACTAGCATCCCATGTTCAATTCCAGTCCAGAGAGAAACACTCATCTTGAAAACTACTAATGTACCCTATTCAAATCCTTCAGCAATGGGGGACATTGGTGTACTGCTTGTTTAATATTCATTGCGTTAAGATGTGACAGAACCTCTGCTGATTATCACCTCCTAGTCTTTTGTCTTTCTGCTATGCGCTAAAAAAAAGCAAAGCGCTAAAAAAGCTCAGTGTTCCACCTAATGGAAGAAAGACTTCCACCAACCGTTGGACAAAACACTTAAAGCGACGGTTTACTCGGCTCACTTTACGCTTGCCTGAGCCTGAACACGACAAGCGAAACCTGAAGGCACGGGACGGTGGGGAAGGGGGGGGGGGATGCTGAACAGTAAGAGGAGGAGGAGGAAAGAGATCCAACGTGTTTTGATTTACATGTACACAGGATATGGGGATGCTCAGCACAGCTTCCTTTGTCATGTTTCCATATTTCTTACACAATTTTTCCTCCATCCAACTCTCTCCATCGCCACGGTTACCATCAGTTATCCGGGATTGGAATCACTGCCCGCTTCTTTTTTCTTGCCGTTGGACCACGTGATGTTCTTGAACGTAAGTGGCTCTTTTGTTGCTTAATTCACTCTTTCTGGGAACAGACTTTTAGAGGCCTTAGTATGAAGCCCTTTTTTGTGTGTGGTTCACTCAACTCAACGATGTCATACATTGAAGAGGTGGAGTGGGTCCGAACTGGGGGGGAGTGGATTTAGGGGTTTAACTGCCCCACATGGTCGCACATGCTGCTATCATTGTTTCAGATTACCTGTAGCTTTTGTCTTTAGGTTTGAACTAGAATTTATACGTTTTGATGAGCTTTGCATTGAATTATAAAACTGTTTGTGAAACGTCTACAGCGTTTGAGGGATAAACTTTAGGAATCACTTTTTAGACGTTTACAAAAGATAAAATACTAGAAATAGCTTTTTATAATTAGATGCAAATAACAAATTCTGATGCCTTGTTTTAAAGAGATGCAAGAAAATGCATATTGTAAAAAAAGTGGCAAAAATTTATTTTGATGTTCTGTTTTAGACAATTTATATATTTATTTTACAATTAAATTGTTAACTAAAAGGTTTAGCTTGTAAAAATGTCATACAATTACCTTTTGATAGTAAAATGAAAGCCAATTGCATTTCCTGTGAAAAGGCAGTGTGAACGTTTATTGCTGAAAAACAGCTGAAATTAGCTACAAAACATGTTGAATTGTAGCTGAAAAGGAAGAACAACCCTAAATAAATTGGGTTTTTAAAGCGTAGTTTTGTAATCCAGTTTTGATGTATGGACCTTACTGATAGTGAAACATAAAAATGGCTTAAGCACAACGACTGACTCATGTCAGAGTCATGTTGATGAGTAGTTCTGACATTTATGGGCATAAAAATGTCTTTTTATTGAGAAAGGAATGCACTTATCTTTCCTTTTCCTTATGGCAATAGAGCAACAGGAAACTGAGTTTAACTGCTGCTACCATGAAAAGCAGTTAAGTATATACAGGTAGTCCTCGACTTACGTTCGAGTTCCGTTCCTACGGGCCGAACGTAACCCGATTTTAACGTAAGTCGGAGCTCAGTCCACGTGGCGGCCGTAAGTCCGGATTTTGGCCGTAAGTCG
>JARVGS010000835.1:6198219-6209830 GCA_031762315.1 Hypsolebias antenori | reverse complement strand
ACATAGTTGAATGATACAAGATATATATGTTGTGCCGTTTTATGCAAAGTTCAAACATCATGTCAGTGGACCTTTAAGTCCTTCAACATCTGTCAAACCATTCTGCAGATGTTTTATGTCAAGTCAAGTCAAGTCAGCTTTATTTCTAGAGCACAGTTAAAGAGTGTTTGGCATCCAGCACCATTCTGTTGGGGGCAGCAGCTTGAGCGTGGGGGACACCGAGAGACTCAAGAGGATCATCAGGAAGGCAGACCGTGCTACAGGGGAGGAACTGGGCTCTTTGAAGTAAAGACATTATTGGACTGTCCTTCACATCCTCCTGGGGACAAGATCAGCCGAAGGAGCAAATTTCTTTGGAATTCGGCTGCACTTTTACAAAGTTTCAGTCCTTGCTCCAGACCATTTTATGTTGTTTTTTTAAAACCTTTTAACTCTGACCAGTGATTCAGACTTTTTGTCTCCTAGACCAAAAGGACAAAGAGTTACTGTGCGTTGATGCAAAACACTCAACTTAACAAAGAGCCTATCTTATGAGGGATATTTTGGCTCTTTGTTAACAGTATGTCCTCATCCCTTAAGCTGAATCTATCAGTCGTGTGAAATGTCTCAGAACCTGTCAGGTCTTTGGTTGTTAGTTAAAAACACAACTGTCAGATACGATTTATCCGTTGGAGACTGTTTTATTTAGTCCTGAAACGGCCTTTGCCAGGTTTCCTTTGTTTATTTTAGATAAACCATAACAGGCCAACAGTTTGGCACGAACAACTGGCTGAGCAACATCTGGTCGAGGCAACTTTTAAAGATTACTAGAGCGACATGTTCCTTTGCAACAGAAGTTTTTAATGAAGAGAACTGGGTCTAGTAGGAAGTGGTATTTACCGTGACCGTGCTTGTCCATGTCAGAACTTCCTCCAAACAGTGCGCTGGTAGACGAGAGTGCAGAAATACCTGCTGATGAAAACATGGAGGTGATCGTGGTGCTTACAGTTTAAGGTACAAAAAAATTGTTGCTCTTATTAAAAAAACTGCCCTGTGCTCCACACACAAACAGCATATTTGCCTAATGTTTGAAAGTCGCAGATGAACAAACCTTCAGCAGGGATCTGAACCGGTGAACTTCCTGTTTGCAGGTGAACTGATCCACAGACCTGGATGCTCTTTTTACATGTGAAGCCACGCCTCAGCTGGAGCCTGTTCTCTCTGCAGCATCAGTTTGGGGCAAAGAAATTAAAAGCAGTACTCACTCCTCTTACTGCTCTGCATTCATATTTAATGGCGTTTTATGTTGTTTATAAGTTCAAAGAACAATCTATGGCACACTTGAGTTCAGGAAGTAGATATATACATTTAGTTCTTTCAAATCTGAGTTGCTTTAACAATTGAGACATTAACACATGAAGTTATCAGACACCAAAACCAGTATTGCTACTTTTTCTGTGCAGTCAAAGGTCAAGTCATTGTAAGGTGTTACTTTGAGAATATTTTCCACGAGGCTTCATTTGACGCATGAAATCTCACAAATCAGATCTCCTGTCAAGACATTATTGTTTAAAAATATGCTATATAAAGCCTGGTCACGCTGTTCTAACCTTGGTGTTTTCTTGCAGCATTTTCATTTTCTATTAGATGGCAGGGTTGTCACTGTGCAGAATAGCTTTGTAATTTACAGTATTTATTCAAACTACACTTGTACATTAAATTATTTTGAAGAAATAACAATAATAACATGTTTATTTGCCAATATGACATAAATATGTCTTTTAAAGGTAACTTTTCTTGAAATAAAAAAGGTTTACATAACTCAGCTTGCAGGAAATGAAAAAAAAAAAAAAAAAAGATAAGTTCTTCAAAATATCAAGACAATGGCAGATTTCCACAAGTTCAGTTTTGTGAACACAGATTCAGATTTTATTACCCTGTTCTTTTCCTCTTTAGTCCTGTAGTTTAAAAAAAATTACAACTTCTGCAGATTTAGCACTATTTTAGCTGTTCATACATTAAAAGTTCATCTCATTCAAGACATGGATCAGAATCAGAATATCTTTTATTGTCACTGTAGCAAATACAACAAAATTAAGTGACAAAGATATGAAAGGATAGAATGTGAAAAAGGAGGAAAGATAAAACTGGAAAAACTATTTAAAAGATAAATGGAACAGTCAGCACAAACATCACAGCACACTGCTACACACTGAGGAGTTATTGCACATGTTATTATACATTGCACATTGTTATTTCACACACATTTGCACTGTAGTTATTATTTGGCATTTAATGCCCAGATGGCTGTGGTTTAAAGCTGCTTTTCAGTCTATTTGTCCTTGTTGGACCTCCTGCTTGATGCAGGGGTTGGAACTCAGTGTGACCTGGGTGCGAGGAGTCTTTTAAAATATTTGTGACTTTCTTGAGACAGCAGGAGCTGTACAGTTCTTGAAGAGAGGACATTGAGCATCCTCTTCTGGGCTGTGTTGTTGATTCCCTTAAGTGTTTTCATCTGTGCTACTGTGTAGCTGAAGAACTGAACACAGTGGCAGTAGCACAAGATGCTCAATAGAGCAGCGACAGGACACCAGCAGATTTAGGAGTTGTTCTTCCTGGGGACTCACAGGAAATAAAGTCTTTGTTCAGCCTTTCTTCAACAACTCTGCTGTATTTTTATACCGGGTCGGGTCTTCCATGATGTGGACTCCCAGAAAACGGAAGTCTGACACCCTTTCCACCCAGTCCTCATAGTTGTTGCATGTCCATTTCCTTTTACGTAGCTCCTTGGTCTTAGCTGTGTACACGAGCAAGTTGTTGTCTGTGCACCACGCTGTCACCTGCTCCACTTCAGGCTGTCTCTTCTCCTCCAGGGATGAGCCCTACTACAGTGGTGTTGTTTACCTGTGAGGATTGAGTTGTTGTGGTGGTAGCACAGTCATGTGTGTACAGTAAGAAGAGCAGGGGGCTTAGCATACAGCCCTGTGGTGAACCAGTGCCAATGCTGATGGCTTAGGAGGTGTGAGGGCCCACCCTGACTCTTTGTGTGCAATCTGTCAGGAAGTCCTTAGTCCAGACAGAGACAGGTGGAGTATGGAAGTCCCAATGCTGAAAGCTTACCCACCAGTCTGTGAGGGAGGTTAGTGTTCAGAGCAGAGCTGAAGTCAGTGAAGAGGAGACATGTAGCTCCCTGGTGCTCCAGAAGTTACCTTTATTTACAAATATATAGGAAATAAATAATACAGTTCAAATCCCGGTTTGGGGGCCTTTCTGGGTGGAGTTACCATCTTCTCTCTGCATGTGTGGGTTTTCTCCGGGCACTCTGGTTTTCTCCCACAAACCAAAAACATGCATGTTAGACTGATTGGTAACTAAATTGTCCCTAGGTGTGAGAGGGAGAGTGAATGGTTGTTTGTCTCATTTGTCTCTATGTGTCCCTGTGATGGACTGGAGACCTGTCCAGGGTGTACCCCGCCTCTCTCACAGTGACAAATGGATAAGGCAACAAGTGACCCTTGCGACCTGAAAAAGAAGAAGCGGGTGAAGACAATGGATGGATGGTTAATCTGGAAATATGATGCCATTGCTGGTGGAAGTGACCCCAGGGTGTATAAGAATTGGCTGCTCCTACCATTCCATTTTCATGAAAAGTAACATAAAATTCTTTGTGAATACTGTTCAAGTAAAATATCATAAATTCAGTGTTTTGATGAAACAATATAAAACAAAATTGCAAAAGGATGGCAGCGATCCACTTTGGACTTGACCTCTCTAAGGCTAGCTGTTAGATTCTTCTTGTCATCAGATAATTTTTTTCAAACTGAAGACATTCAAAAGGCTTTCTACAACTGGCAAGTTAATTAAACTATCCAATTAATAAAAGTGCACAGGTGACTGGACGAAAACTGGCAATTTCTTGAATTGGTTTGGTGTCTTTTGGGGACCCAGAAAGTAAGGAAGTGCTTCCACTGTTGACTGTAAGTACACATGAAACCTCCCGGTGTCCTGGCCACAAATGAATACCTCAGAGGCTGGCAAGATAGACTTTAAGACTGACCTTTCAAATCTCCCAAGAATCAAGCTGCTCTGCGAGGTAACCCTGCGTCCCATTATGACATGTTATACTTGTTCTTCGGCACTTCACTTCACCCTTGAGAGTCATCGTTTTGGTCGTTCTCGCAAGCGTTTGATATTGAAAAAAAATCCAGCCTCTAAATTTCTGATTTGGTATAACAGATGGTATCAGACACTTGTATTTTTATACAAGGCTTTGTGTGACATTTCAAACAATCGATACTCTAACTTAATGTACCTTTGTGTTCTGCTGCTCGGCTAAAATGTCCCACAAAGGCTGAGGACTGACCATTTTATATTAACCTTATTTTTCCAGGGAAGGATTTGCTGAGCTCGTACTGTTCAACCTTGGCTCTGGTGTAGTTGCAGCTTTAATCACATGACAACCCCGCTGTGTTGGTCCAGCAACTTAAACAGCCCCAACCTTATTTTATTTTTGCCTGAAAGGCACCTTCACCTCTGTTAAACAAAACACAGACACGGTGACTCAGGTTTTTTTTTTCCTCATGGGAAATTGAACCGCAGACCGTCCTTCAAAAGATCCCTTCACCCTCCTTTAGGCAAACACTGTCCCACTTTTGTACATGCGTCGAGTCAGAGCTGGTTTCGCTTGTTGCTGTTTGTTCCGCTTCTATTGCAGCTGCGCTTGTCGGGGCAGTCTGGAGGCTCTGCAGTCCCTGAAGATTTTATTTATTTTTACACAGGAACATCAGAGAGATAGACCCCAAAAGACATGAGCCAGCCCAATCCCCGAGTAAAAAACCAAGTGTTTAACTTCCAACAGTTTTACATGTTGAGCAAATGAGCTGTTGTAGCTTTTTGAACTGGCAAGATGGTCAATGACAGCAATGTCTTTAACAGCAAAGCCAAGTCTAGACCTAAAAATATGAATTTACGTGCTTTTCTTTTGTGCACTTAAACCAAATTGCCTCAGTTCCACTAAACGCCCAGCAGGGGGCACTGTTAGGATTTGGGAAATGTGCACACATGCATGCACAAATGTAACATATTTACCATGAAAGACATAAAAAGGACCATTTAGCTTTTTTTATGATGACCTGGGTCACATTGCAGGAAATGTTCAAATAAGTCTCCAGGAAATTAATCGGTAAAATCCCTGCTCTGATGTGATGGAATCATGGATCAGTGTCGAAGGAGGAGCTCTTCCCTCAAACAGAAATCCACCAACTGACAGTCCACAAGCAATCCATGCATGTTGAAATATATTTCATCTGTAAAGAGGCATCTGAATGAGTGCAGCATGTCCATTTATTGGAATTCATACATCTCCTCACATCTAATGATTTCAACTTTATTGCACTGAAATGAGAAAATCAATGGACGATCTGCAAGCGTCTTTTCTCTCTGTCAGGCGTTCAGTGATTCCAATATTCTTGGACTAAATCCTCCAGTTTTTATGTTTCAGAACCACAAGGTGTGCATATGCTTGGGCAGGGGCAGAGGGATTGTCCGTCCGTTCAATGTCAAAACCGAGTTTTGAAAATGCAATCAACATACAATCAGACGCTTTATGTTCCTAAAGGGGTTACAGTTGTTCTTAACTTTTCCACTCCAACACCATCCATCCATCCATCCATCCATCCATCCATCCATTATCTTTTATCTATTTTTTCCTTATTGGGTCACGGGGTTCACTGGTGCCCATGTCCAGGAATCACTGTGCGAGAGGCGAGGGACACCCTGGACAGGTCTCCAGTCAATCGCAGGCCCACATAGAGACAAATGAGACAAACATTCTCTCTTGCTCACACCTAGGGACAACGTAGAGTTACCAATCAGCCTTATATGCATGTTTTTGGTCTGTGGGAGGAAACCAGAGTACCCGGAGAAAACCCACACATGCACGTAGAAAACATGCAAACTCCACCCACAAAGACCCCCTGGCTGGGATTTGATCCGGCGACCATCCCTCTGTGAAGGGATGGTTGCCCTCTGGCGGGGCGGGTGTGTAGGATGCGTGAGAGAAGTGGATCATTCTCTTTTCACACAAGGAGAGCTGTTGGTCAGGTTAATTCTTCTTGTTCTCTAAAATAGTTTTTGAATCAAGTGTTTACTTATGTAGTTAAACGTAGATGTTTAACAACCTGTTAAAATACACCAGAATGTAGGAAATGACATCTATTTTATTCAAAATTTTCTGGGGGAGGATCCCCAGACGCCCCCACCAGTTTGTCCCTGCCACATTACAAATGCTTCTGATGCCAATGGTACCAAGTATAAATTAAACTGAAATGGATCAGATGGGTGGGACAAGAGAATGTTTACATATGGACGGATACTATACAGAAATACATCCACCTTTGACGGGGTGATAAAAATAGGACTAACTTTAGTTTCTTTTTTTTTTAAAATCTAAGATAATTACTATACCTTAACATGGCACTTATCTGAAAAATAAACCTTTGTTTTACCCAAAAGCTTCAGTCTCATTTTAAAACCACCATCTCCTAAAAGTACAGCAAACACAAGCGTTATTAATAGCAGCTTATCTGGACTTCCCTGCCAGCTGCTACCTTTCAAATTAAATTGAAATCTTTCTCACTAAAGCGGCATTGCATTGAGGGATTTTTGGACAAGATTTCCTCGTTTCTACATTTAATCAGAAACCTACTGTCTGCTCAAGTCTTATTTTCTAATCTACGCTGGTCAAGGTGCCATTGGCCTATGGGAAGGATAGACGCTGATACATGTATATCACATTATGTAACGCAAAGATTAAAAACAAAGACTTTGGAATTTTAAACAGTACAAAAAGGTTTTCAATACACCAGCTCCATCTAATCATTCCTTATTCGATGTCTAAATAATCTGGTTTGAACTTTGTTCTTCCCCAGACCACCTGGCTATATTATTACTTCATAATTTTCTGGATTTTCTTCTTAAAACCTTTCTTTCCCCAAATCCCCCACTCAATCCCTCTTCAAAAGTCTTGCAATTTCATCCATACGGCCAGTGAAGAATCCAATTAGTTCGATATCCTCAATCATAACATCTTTTCTCAGGTCGAAACAAACTCAGACAGACATGCTTTTACCCCTGTGCCACCTAATTAAGAGACAATTTATTGCATTCCAAATGGGAAAGGGCTTTTGTGCAGTCGACTAATTGGGAAAAAAATATAAGGGGAGACAAGAGAGGGGAGCAACCAAGCAACAAGAAAAGATAAAGTCAGGAATTAAAAGGTACACTGGCAGAGTGGTCGCTAGGTGTTTGAGCCCATGCTGAGAGAAAAAGTAATTTATTTGCTGACTAACACAAGACAGACTTATTATTCTTAAGAAGTACTGGTTGGGGTGCAGTGCAGGTTGTCTGAAGATATTGATTTGGTTCATCTGTTTATGAATTATAGGTGAACAAAAAAACAACAACATAAAATTCAGTCCAGACTAGTTTGATTACATGTATTTGTATGCTTTTATTGTGTGAGACTGACTACTTTTGATTAAGTATTGCTTTAATAAGTCTGTCTGACAACATTTAGACTGTTGACCAAAGTGCAAAATATACTCTAGATTTTCATTTAAGATCCAACTAACAGGGTTGCTTATTTGTTTGATTTAGTTTATGTGCACAACAACACCTTGATCTATTATGAATAGAAATAATTAGGTTTTAAGTAACAAACGGAAGAATAGTGGTAAAAATCGACGCAGTGAAACCAAAATGCTCCATGTTCCACAAAGCATTTCTCAGCTTTAACACCACCACAAGATTTAAATCTGAGTCAGAGCTAATCTGCTACTCTAATTGGAATTATTAACCAAAAACAGCTATTTTTAAACTAGTGCATGGTTACAAACGTTATCAAAAATCAGCAAGGATCTCTGATTAAAATATTTCACTGCAATAGAGGAAACTCCTTCAAGAAATCAGCACATCGGTTGCCTTTTATACTTTTTTACATGAACAAATGCAACCTCTAATAGTGTAAGTGTTGTGTGTTGTCAACATTGTATGTTTCAATAAAAAGGACAAAATTAGTTCTCTGCATTTAACCCATCACACCTGAGATGCACCCAGGTGGAGCAGTGGACAGCAATGTAAGCGCCTGGAGAGCAATTAGGGATTAGGTGTCTTGCTCAGAGACACCACGGCATGTGGGCATCAAGGGGAGTTGAACCATGACTTTCTGGTCCCAGATTGGCTGCCCTACCTACATCATCTCGACCCCCCAGCCAAGTCTAACAGTTTCAGGGTAGAAGCTCGTCCTCAGTCTAGTGGTTCTAATGCTCCTCAACCTCCTGGCTGAGGGGAGCGGGGCAAAAAGTGTGTGTGCTGGGTGAGTGTGGTCCTTCATGATGCAGGTGGCCCTTTTCCTGCATCTAGAGGTGTACGGTAGATGTCTGTGATGTTGGGGAGGCTGACTCCAACAGACTTCTGTGCAGCCTTCACCACTCTCTGTGTTTGCTCCATCTGAAGTCCATGACCATCTCCTTCATCTTTTGCACACTGATGTTAAGGTTGTTCGTCCTGCACCGGCTCCTCAGGTGTTCTACATCCAGCCTGTAGCTGGACTCGTTTGTGATGCATCCCACCACCGCTGTATCATCTGCAAACTTTACAATGTGACAGCCTGGACGGGTAGCTGCACAATCATATGTGAGCAGAGTGAACAGGAGTGGGTTCAACACATTTAATGACAAAGCCCTGCTTCTGTTATGTAATACATTGATTCTTCCATATTTGATATACTGTATTGAAGTTTGGGGTAAAGCTTGCAAAACGATCACAAATCCGGTTTTTATTTTACAGAAAAGAGCTTTAAGAATTATCACTAGAAAAGATTACACCCTTCCATCAAATATATTGTTTTGTAAATTGAAATTTTTGAAATTCTATGAATTGGTTGATTACAACATTTTAATATTTATGTATAAGGCTCACAAAAAATGCATTACCTTCAAATATTCAAACTAAATTTGTTAAAAGAGAGAGTTGGTATTTTTTAAAGGGGATAGAAATGTTTGTGAAGCCATGGTTTCAAACTTGCTTGAAGGAAAGATGAACCTTAATCCAGGATATAAGTTTATGGAATGGTTTGGAGGATGATCTTAAAAATGTCACATCTCTGGAGGGCTATTACTTTTTAAACTGCAGTAAGTTTGAGATAAAACTGAGTTTATTCATAAAGACATCTATAACAAGTAAGATATTATCTGCAAGAAACTAACACAGAACTGCACTTCAAATGTTCAAACTTGCTCTTTAAGACAGAAATCCATTACTGTCAGAGTTGACTAAAACTTGGGTTGTGAGGTGACTGGCTCCCTGGCCCCATACTACCCCTACTGCTCGAGTTTAAGAGAAATATTGTTCTTTAAACAATTAAAAGAATACTGAGGAATAATGTAAAAAAAAACAAAAAAAAACGTAGGGCGCAGGGTGACGTTCAGTCCTTGAAGGAATATCGCCCGCTGCCTTTCACGCCAGAGCTTTTTCGTGCTTGCTCTCGGTGGAAGGCAGACGCATCATCCTCCGCTCCATCCCTGCTTCGCTCCTTGGTCTTGTGAACCTCGTACAGAGCCTTTTTTGTATACCTTCTCAATTGTTAACCAACTGTTAACAATGGATTTGATCAGCTGGTCTCTCAATAAAATTGATCAGTTTTTCTCAACTGTAGTCAGGGTGAAGGAGAACCCTCTTACCTCGACAGAAACATAATTGGATCTATGATAACTGGATTTTACTGTTTGGAGGTGGTTGGAATCTGGATTGTTGACAAATTTGGAAACATCAGGAGCTGATTAAGTGACTAGAATGTGGAGAATGTGCCGTGCTTGGCAGTACTCAGACTCTGCACGAACTACATGTGGTGCTGTATCAAGCTGAGCAGGCTGATCCTCATCACTGTGGAACTTTCTGGCAGAGTCCACAAACGGTTGGCAGGAATAAACCATGGAGAAGTTGGAAGCTCGACTTGGCGTAAGTAATTAAATTCGGTTGTTTGGAGTCACCATGAGAGAATGTACTAGCAAGACTGTTAAGGTAGACACGGAAGTTTACGAGTTCAATCTGACCCAAAACAATGTTGATATCTGAATCTGGACCTGGCCTTGGAAGGCGGACTATCTCAATTTCTTCTTGGATGTTTTGGAAACAAGACGCTCTGTCCCCTTCCCAATCCCACTGAACTGGCTGATAAACAAACATCTCTTATCTGGACTATGGCTGGGGGCGGGGGGGGGGGGGTGTCTTTGGGCTGTGCTATGCTACGAACCGTTCCTCAAACTCAATGTCTCCACTGGCCTCCCCTGGCGCAGCAACCTAGGAGATACGAAGGCGCTAAGGGCTGCTTCGCTCACCTGACGGCCATGCTGGGACCCCCACCCCCTACCCACTCCACACACATATGCATTATGTCTATTTATGTTCTTTTGCTGTTTTTTTGTTTTTTGGTTTGTTTGTTTGTTTGATACATTGTGAATAAAGCTAATAACAGATTAACAGAGCTCGTTCCAATCAGTGGTCCACAACATACTTATGAAACCAGGAAAAAACATCTTATCTACACTAAATTTAGAAGACTTAAATTAACTAGTAAAACCTTTTCTGGGAGGGGCCCACAGATTTGGAACGAGCTTGACGAGAGTTTATAAGAGTTGAAATTCATCTCCACCTTCAAAAAACAGTTAAAAACCAAATTGCTCTGTTTATATACTTGAGGTCACTTGTAGGACCTGGAACTGATTGATCAGCGGTAACAGAATCTGTTTTATTTGAAATTTCTATGAGGACTGATGTTTTATTGTGCTATTATTTTAATATATTACAAATTGTATGTAATATGTACCCAGGCTCTGTCTATAAGCTTTAAATAGCTTTTTGGAGACCTGATTCACGCACTGTTATCTTGCAGTTATGTATTATGTATTTTGATTATTTTGTGTGTGAATAAACAGAATAAACCTGAATAAACCTGAATGCCTCAAACCATGTCCTGTCAAGGACGCAGTGAGAAAGATGATTTTTTTAATACCTCTCTCCTGTTGATTCCTTCCCTCTTTCTTTTCTCCTAACTAAACAACAGGGGCAGCACATCTTAAAAGCTGCAGGCCCCTCTACACTTCTGACATCTTTAGTACAGCTGTATGGAAAGTAATTTATTTGTACTTCACTAAGCAAGGACAACAAACCATCCTGATTCTGATTCAGACTTAAGATCATTTTATGATAAGGGGCAGAGTCACACCTATTTGGGTCAAACATGGTTAATTCATTCATGCTTTATTTAGGCAGTTTAATCTCATTGAGCCTCAAGGACTCATTTACAAGAGAGACCTGGCTACAAACTAAGAATGATGACAACAGTGGATAACAATAGACAATCTTAAAAGAGGCATACAGATTTTTTTAACAAGTTAAAATAAGATGTCAAAAAAAGTAGCAAAAGCAGATAGATTATAAGGCAAATGTAGAAAACTAAAAACAGGAACATGTCTGCATTGGTTCTTGCCAGGAGACCAACAGATTCTTAAAGCCATTTAGAGAGGTCAAGGTCAAGAGCTTCAGATCTTTTTGTAAGATATTCCAGGAAGCA
>JARVGS010000835.1:6156954-6171560 GCA_031762315.1 Hypsolebias antenori | reverse complement strand
TTAAGATATGATATGAGTTTTTTTTTGTTTGTTTGTTTGTTGTTTGCTTGATACAAGTGACATTCTGATCAATTTATAGAAAGTGCAACAATTTATAAAGTACTGTAATTTTGTTTAGATATACAGTAACCCTCACCCTAACTGTAACCATAACCCTAACCTTATAATTCTGTGGTAACAATCTACTGAGCCTGCTAGGAGGTACAGAAGGGACAGTCTGAAGGCAGCTTATGGGGATGATAGTATCTAATAACAGCCATTTAATGGGTGATAACATTCAAAGTGGGTGCAAATAATTGTTTTAAGACTGTTAAAAAAATAGAAAAATATATTTTTTGCTTGTTTTCTCTGACTGGATTGACGAGCAAATGGCTGATCTGTGCAAGGCCAAGACAGAATAGATTGGGGCCATCTTAAAACAAGTCAAATAAAACCAAAAAAATAAAATAAAATAAAATAAGTGTAGCAGTTCTTGCAAAGGCAGTACACATATCAGCATTGCCATTAGTTTGGCATCACACTGTTATTTACATACACATCCATGGTTGTTTATTTGCAATCACAATATTTTATACTTATGAAAGAATAGTTACCTAATGTGAATTTGATAATACAGTAATATTCATAATATAGTATGAACTGCTTTGCCATTTTTGAGATTTTTATTTTTTTATTTTTTATTTTTTTTGTGTGTGTGTTTTAAAACATCACAAATGCACTTAGTCTTCTTGGCTCTGTCTGGACCAAGTGCTGCCTGAACTGTACATCTTAAAATTGAGGGTATTAAAATAGCTATTTACTACAAGTAAGTTAAAATTAATTAAAAAATAAAATTAAAAAAAAAAAAAAAAACTTTCCACAGAACTCCACTCCAACAGATGTGACTACAGTCATAAACTGCAGGTCCCATTTATCAAGCTGAAGTCATTGCCTTCAATAGGTCTTTAAATCCTTTACCAGAAATCAAAGCCTTACCTCAGAGACATGATTCACAAACACACATACATCTAGCTCTATCAGTGCACAGAACACTGAACATTTGTTTGCTCACATGTCCTCAGGTGCTCCTAAACCATCGAGGTAATAGTCTGAAATCTCCGATTTATGAGTGAAGGGACCAATCTGCTTGTTGACCCTTCAAATGCACTATGGTCAATCACTGGATCTGCTTAGAGGTATTTCACCCATGCTATGAAACACACACACACATAAACTAGAGAATTGCAGCTCTTAGATAATTTTAGACTCAGACACTTCTGCCTTCACCTCGGGCTGACTATGACTCTGCCACGGTGAAATTCTCAGAACAGACAGCTCTCCACTTGTGTCTTTGGCTTTAATCATTTAGCTTCACTGCAGGGCCAACACCACTGGCCTGTTCATTTACTTCATGTGAGCTGTGCACACAGATTAAAATTGGTGCTAAATACAAATAAGAAGCAAACAAATGTGCAGTTTTTTGTCAATGATGCTGCCCTTCAAAGTCCATGTCGCATTCAAACGGGTATTTCTTCAGTGTGCTTGCGCTACAGACAACCTGTCTGCATGTTTCCACATATAGTAGAAGCACCATATGTTCCCAGGAACAAGTTAAGTACATACAGTAGCTTTCATCTTTATGTACATCTGTGCATCACTTATGAGCCGCAGATACGCAAAGACACAAAAAACTGCCAGTAAAAGTCACACACCTGCATGCAACCTATCATATATTTAGCATCACTACAGAGGCTGTACACAGCACACATCACTGGAGGCAAGGTTACCTTTGTTGTTTTGGCTCTCCTTGGCAGATGCCTTTTGTAGGTGCTTCCCCCTCGAGCACTTTGCAGGTGCTGTAACACACATGCATCCACACGTGCATGCACGCACACAAGACAGCATGTTTCCAGTGATGATGCACTCAGATGCATTATAACACGCACACTGTGTGTACACACTCATGTGTGCAGTTCACCTTGTGGTTCCTCAAACACAGACATGCACACTCATACACAAACAAAGCCACAAACACGGTCCACCCCCCCACCCCTGGGTGATGAACAACATCTGCTTATCCGTCCCTCTGTCCCTGCCCCTGGCATGGCTGTTGGCTTCCTCCTGGCTGCACTGCCACAATGTCATCTTGTCTGTCTCTCTGTCAGCCATTACTAAAATGTGTAGTGACAATCGGTCCTTTTTTTTACACAGACCCTTTTCCTTTACATCACCATGGGACTCGTGTTCAACAATATAATGATAGCGTCATGTTTTGGCAGCTAAAAGTAATCTCATTATTTTTGACCAAAGTTGATGGGAACTACTTTTGTCATGGCTATACAAAGCTGGACCAAACAATGCAAACTGGCTTGAGGAGCTTTAAAAAAAAAATCACCTAACTTTTGTGTTATGAACAAAAATGTAAGGAGACAAATCTCTTTCACTAAAGTTGTTGACTCAATAAGGAAGCACAAGCTCACGGCCTGTGACATTTTTAAACCGGCTTTTACGTGCAATGGTGAGAACAGACAGAGTACCATCATACCATGTCACAGAATGAACCACAAACCTGTTCTTCTGTTGACTTTTATAACATCATCATAAAACATAAGTCATAGATTGTACAATTTTCCAGCAGATAACACAACTGGTCATGGCTGTTCTACCAGAGACATTACTTTCTTATGCTTTTTTATGACTGTTTATTGCTGTGATGTACCTCATCTGTAGTTTTTTGTTTGCTTGTTTAAAACAGCTCTCTCTTGAAAACGAGTCCTTGTGACTCCATTAGAACTAATCTGTCAATGAGTATTCTCCATCTCTCACATCAAGCTGGTGATGACGTCAGGGAGACACCACTCAGAACAGTGTGTTAAGTCCAGAGTTGGCCTCCAGGCCGAGATAATGAAGTTGGTATGGAAAGAAACTGGTCTGAATGTTCTCAATCCAGAGTCTCTGTCACAATATAAAAAGAAAACTGTGGTGGATGCAAAACACAAAACGTAATGATCAGCACACAGAGAGAACTGAATGTGGCATGAGTAAAGTTTATTTGGTGAAGGAGAGAAGACTGAAAGAATAAAAAAGGCTGGGGCTAAGGAGGGAAGTCTGCAGCTGTGACAGGTAAAAGAGAGAACAGGTGAACACGGATGTGGAAGGCTGAGGAGACCGAAGAACAAAAACAGACTGATGGCAGAAGGAGACCACAGCGGAACAGAGCAAAGAGTAGAACAACAAACAACATAACTAAAGGAGACAAAGCATTAGCTGTTAGTATGATGTAGATATAAATGTTATTTCCAGTTGACATTCTTTATAATAGCATCCATCCATTATGTATATTTACCTGCTTCTTCCTTCTTGGGTCATGGGGTCACTGGTGCCCATGTCTATCAATCACTGTGCAAGAGGCAGGGTACACCCTGGACAGGTCTCTAGTCCATCACAGGGACACATAGAGACAAACGAGACCCCAAAAAAAAAAAAAAATCACTCTCTCACTCACCTAGGGACAATTTAGAGTTACCGATCAGTCTAACATGCATGCTTTTGTTCTGTAGGAGGAAACTGGTGTACCCAGAGAAAACCCACGCATGCATGGAGAGAACATGCAAACTCCACCCAGAAAGGCCCCCGGACCAGGATTTGAGCTAAGAGGCAGCAGCTCTACCAACTGCACCACCGTGCTTGTATTAGACGGAAATAATCCAAATACCATTACACATTTTATCGGTGACCCTGTAGCTATTTTTAATCCTAAAATTAAATCTGTGTTTTCTAAACGAATTACTCAAATTATCCATGTGGGAAACAACACTTAATTATTAAAGCTAATACTACCGTGTAAAATAATATTTCAAAAGCTCTAAAGTGGGATACTCTGAAAATGTGGGAACATTTAATATCTTAGCTGTTTAAAGTACCTTTAGATAGACAGTAAACACAAACATATGATAACTGTTTCAGCAAGTGTTTTTGGTAAACATTTACACCATTGTCAATGTTGCGGAATACAAAGCATGAAGATTCTGGTCTAAATGTGTAATCGCTATGTAAAGTGTCCCAGGCTGCACCCACAGTGTTAGATACTGTTGACGTAAAAAAAAAAAAAAAAAAAAAAAAAAACAGACAGATATTTATGTAAATAATTGTGTCCTGCAACATTTACAGCAGTGTTCATTTATGTTGTTATTATTATTATTTTTTACAAAAAGAATTTGTTCCTAAATGTATCCACAGAAGCTAAGGTTTTAATAGATCAAGCACTTTCCAGAGCTCCACTTCAATGTTGAATTAATGCTTTAAGTTACCAAAACAGACAGAATGTTCACATTTAAACAAATCTAGTTTGTAAAGAAAGACTGTACAGTAGAGCGGTTGGACACCGGCAAGTTTGAAGAGAAAAAAACTGCTGTAAATAGCAACTAAAATGGACTGAAGCTGTATTCAAATTACAAAAAAAAAAAAAAAAAAAAAAAAATCAAATGTTTGACAAAAAAGGAAAAAAAAAAAGAGGACAAATATATCAGAAAAATAACTTTAAAGCAAAACATGCTCAGCCTTCAATAAAAAGATTCACTCAGTTTTGACTGAAATAAAACTTTATTTATAAACCTGTTAATGGAGTCAGACCTAAACATTAAATGTGTCTAAAACATTTGTTTTACAACTATGTTTGCATGCGCTAATGTAATGCATACTGTGCAGAAGTCACTGACGATGTTGCTGCATATTGTTTTGTTTCTTTTGCTCACACGTATAAATAAATGCATATAAATACACTAAACTCACATGAATATTCAATCATTTACTCTTTATTTGCAACTTTTCTGTTTTTATCTCCTTTCACTTACTCTCTAACACCTCCAGTAAGATAAGATAAAGATCTGGCTCCACTGTTGCCTAATTGGGACGAGCTCCTGTGGCGAGGTGGAGGCATGGCGCTTGATGAGCCATAAAATGATGATTAATTAATTTACTGCTCAGTTGGTCGTCAAACTGAGGGCTTTATGAGACTCCCAGCAGTAAGCTGCCCAAACCCAATGTAAAGCAGCAAAACACACTTACACTTGCCATGCACACACACATGCACACGCTGTGTTTGGTTTAGTAAAATGCACAAAGTGAGCAGCCTGCCTTTGTAATGACCTGAAGAAATTTACTGGATTATGGCAACGATAAGGTTTTTAATAAACTGAATGAATGAATGAATGAATGAATGAATGAATGAATGAATGAATGAATGAATGAATGAATGAATGAACAAACAAACAAACAAGCTAATAAATGAATGAATGAATGAATGGGAAATATATCACAAATTTTAAGTCATCCATTCCATGGAAAATATGACCCATTTGAGTCTTTCAAATGAGGTCAATGAAATTTTGGGTAATTTTTATATATTTTTTTGGTGTGTTTGTTTGTTTTGTATTGTTATTATTATTATTATTATTATTATTATTATTATTATTATTATTATTATTATTATTTAAATACTGACACTCAGAGCAAGCAGTCTTGATGGATAGTTATTATTTTGTTTATGATGTCAACATGAGACAATGCATTTTCAGCACATTGAAGTTTCTTAAGCTGCGCTTTGATTATTGAGTCAAAATCCATATCGGCAAAGTGAAAATGAAGTGGAAAAGATAAAATCAACGAACAGTTGGTAAGGGTTGCCTTGGTAACCCTTAGAAATTCATTATCTGCAGTACCAACCTGCGTACAGCAACAGTAAATAGTAAAAAGCAGGCATGCACTAATGAGGGTCAGAGTCCCAGAGTTTCACAAACGAGACAAAGGAGCAGAGGAAGGACGCTGAAGAGTAACTTCATGATGGCGGAAGGCAGTAAAAGTTGTTTGTCTTTTTTTTTTTTTTGTAATACTGCTGGCCAGTTTACAGAAAATGTAACTTTGACTACTAGGCTATAAAACTAAGTAGACAATGGTTTTATCAGTTTTATTTTGTCAAAGCTCACAGTGCTATGAAAAGCACCAGTCCTCTTTAGATGAAAATGTGAAACTCTGGGTTAACTCAACACTACGCTGAGGACAGAGTGCACAAACTGTCGCCCATCATGGAGTGAAGGACAGGATTGCCAATGCATCCATCTATGCAAGTGAGCATGATAACTAAAAATAAGCAACTTGCACATTTCCATTTTGATGTGTGGCTGCATCTTGGCATAATAAAAGATCAGTTTTGAAAACTGGGTGACCTCGTCAAAATCCACAATGGCCACCACACAGCATTTATACAGTAAATATGTAAACCCATCACCCACTATCATTTGAGGAAACCATGCTTTCTAATTTTTATTTTGCTTAGAAGAATGTTTCCCTCAAATAACTGAGGTGGCCCCTTGGGTTAGCCAAATGTTTTTATATGGGGGCCAAGGCCACCATTGCCAACCCCTGGCTCCTCCATCATACCTGCTGATGAATAAATTAGCTTTTTCCACTGTCCAGAATCTATAATCACAAAAACAAAAAACAAAAAAAAATAAAATAAATAAATAAATAAATAAATAAATAATAATGATTCTCTGTTTTCCACAGTGTAACTCCTCCCTACTTGAATATCTTGTGCCAAAAACATCAAGGTTTATTTCATTCTCCGCTCAATTCCCATCCATTAAAACACTAATCTCCAAAACTACAAACATTCACTACTCAAATGCCTAAATCTCATGTTTAATTAAAAATATAGTTTTTTTTTTGTTTGTTTGTTTTTTCCCCTTTTCATTCAACCTTTATTTAGGCAGGTTAATCTCATTGAGCCTCGGGGACTCATTTACAAGAGAGACCTGGCTGCAAACTAAGGAATGATGATAACAGCAACAATACAGCAATAGATTTTCCTTGGACAATCAACAACAGATAATCATAAGAGAGAAACACTTTTTTTTTTTTTTTTTTAAAGAAGTTAACGCAAGATGTCAAAAGTTGTTAAAACAGACAGATTATAAGGCAGATGTAGAAAATCAAAAACAGGAACATGTCAGCATTGGTTTTTGCCAGGATTCCAACTCAAAAACAGGAACATATACACAATACACAAAGTATATACATATGTATATACATATACACATACACAAAGCTGGTACCCGTTTCTGGACCACAGACATTAATCCCACACCAGTCCTCAACTCCTCTCAGTTTGGGTGGAGTGAATCCTGGATGTTTGCGGCCGCAGGGCCATTCACTCATGTCGGTGTTGGACTAAGTTCTGACAAGGATCGGTCTCGTCAATGATAGCTCACTAACAAACCTTTAACAAACCATACACAAGCTGTGTCAGGGGAATTTGGGGTCGGTCTGTCCATAGCTGTGGCTGAGGTAGCCGAAGTAGTTAAAAAGCTCCGTGGCAGCAGGGTTCCGGGGTTGGATGAGATTTGCCCCGATTTCCTTAAGGCCCTGGATATTGTGGGGCTATCTTGGCTGACATGCTTTTGCAACATCGTGTGGACATCGGAGCAGTGCCACTGGATTGGCAGACTGAGGTGGTGGCTCCCCTCTTCAAAAAGGGGGACCGTTGGGTGTGCTCCAATTATAAGTGTCTCACTCTCCTTAGCCTCCTTGGTAAAGGTTATTCTTGAGTACTGGAGATGCAAAGCAATGCTTTTATTTTAAATGACTTGTTTTGTTTATCTCCTGTGAATTGGATTTTATGTCGGTGATTGACACCTGGCAGAGCGTCAGAAATCCAGCTGCTTCGCTGATTTTTTTTTTTACCCTCTGACTATATGTATTTTAATGCACCAAGGATTTCTGGATGTGGTGGAGGAGTAGCAGCTGTTTATAGGAAGAAATTCACCTGTAACCACTTTCAACTGACTTTTATTCAAGTTTTTTTAAATGGATTTTTAACTCTGAACTGATGTTTGAATTGGGTCGCTCCCACTCATTCTATGCGTAGTCGTCTACAGACCTCTGAGATATAAGGAGTTTATTAAGGACTTCTTGGATATTTGGTTGGAATTATTCCAAAATATAATAATGTTTTAATTGTTAGTGATTTTAATATTCAAGTGTGTTGGCATAAAGCCCTGAATGGACAAATTCCTGTAGACCTGTCTGACACCCTGCAGCCCTACACACCCTCTAGATCCCTCAGATCTAATTTTCACTTACCTTTATTTATCCAGGTATTCTCATTGAGCCACCAGAACTCATTTTCAAGAGACCTGTTTTTTTAGGGAGCAGATGGTAGGGGTTAATGGCCTTGCTCAGGGGCCCAGAGTGGGGCGAATGAGGGTGGGGGCAGGTGTTGGTGTTTCACCTTTTTTCCACCCACATTTTTTTATGTTGTCAGTACTTGGCTTGAACCGGCGATCTTCAGATTACAGGCCCACTGTCTCTAACCTCTGCACCACCACTCCCCCAATGATCATTTGCTTCTGTTTGGCAGTTTAAACTGGTCCACAGAGGTGATTGGGCCTTTTCAACGGTAGCTCCTAAACTCTGGAACCAGCTACCTGGCTCTTTATATCAGACAGGCTTCAACACTTGTTTTTAAAGAGGCTTCATACATAAATTTGATTTGAGTCCATTTAAATTAGGTGTGTTGGAGCAGAGAAAACTAAAACATGCATGACAGTGGCCCTTGAGGACTAGGACTTGACATTCCTGGTCTATACCTTAGTCAGTTTTACAGTCATTTCCCTAAAAGCTGGTGTGGTAGAAGCAGATACATACCCTGAGTTTGACATCTCGCAATAAGGTATGAGATTGTGCATAAGATTATTTTCAAATTTCATGAAAAAATCTACAACAAAAGACAAAATATCTTTCCTCAAGAAATTATTGCCATTTCATTCTTGTTGGTTTTATTCATGTATTCTCTAAATGTTTACTGTACCATATGATTACTTGTACTTGTCCTAATATATAACTGAACACTATCAAAAGAAAGAATGGCATCCCAAAAAAGCAGTGGTACAAGGAGAAAATCATATCCAGATGGATAACACCCTGCCTTTGAAATTATGATGAGTGAATTCCTTTTCCCAGAGGAGAAAGTAGAGCAACGTAACCGGATGGAGTACATCGTGTACACCAAAGAATGTTCCCGCTCGCTAATGAATAGAGGAATGGCATGAACACTTACAAGGATAGTCTATAGATGACGGACACAAACTCTGAAGTTTGTTCTAGCTGCATAAGTTACCATGGATTGTGTTTCTTTTGAACTTTTTATTAATTCATTATATAATGAAATATGGAACTAAACATGAGCAGATTTAGACAGATGGAGGGATCCATAATAGGGGACAATAGACAAGGGCAGAAACATTATCATGCACAGTCAATTATGAAGGAGGAACAACATTTCAGATAACATTCTGTTCAGATGTTGTTCAATACTGGTGTTTTTATTCGTGTAAACAGCCTCTCTCCTACTGAGCTTCTCATTTCCCGCTCTTCAGATTTCCTGTCTTAATCCATAATAATCACGTGTTTTTGCTGGAGTCTCCGGATGTTGTTAATGAGCTAGAATAAATAAAATTTAAATTCAAGATTCTTAAACTTGTTTAATATACAGTTGTTTGAAGTTTTCTGAAAGTTGTGAATCTACAAAGTAAACTATCTTTTTTAATAAAGAATGCTAAACAAATTTTAAACTAAGAAAGTCAATTTAAAACATTTAGTAATTGGAATTAATAATCAGGAAAGTGATGGTGCAGAGGTTAGGGTTAAGACCTGTGACCGGAAGGTCACCGATTCGATGCCTCGAACAGACACCATAAAAAATATTGGTGGAAAAGGTGAAACGACAACACTTGGAATCAAACGTGTCTGGAAGAGGAAAAGGCAGCAAAGGTCTTGGTAAAGAAGGCACCAAGTGCCACCGTAAAGTCCTCCATGATAACATCCAGGGAATCACTAAACCTGCCATCCACAGAGCATATCTCCAGTCTGATCAACGAGGAGACCTGTGGTGTGCTGAAAGTGTTCCTGGAGAACGTGATCAGTGATGCCATCACCTAGACAGAGTACGCCTGGATCAACAAGCATTGGCTGAGATGGTGTAGAGGTACGGAAGCTGACCAGAAAGTCACAGTTTGACCCCCTGCCATGACTACATGTTATGGTGTCCCTGAGCAAGATACCCAATCCCCAATTGCCCCCGGGCACTTACAAAGCTACCCACTCCTCCACCTGGATATATCTCATGTGCTTTGGGTTAAATGCAGAGAACTAATTTCGTTGTTGTATGTTTCATACGTGTTTCATGTATGTGGTTGAATCAAGAAGGGCATCTGGTGTAAAACCAAATGCCAAGTCTTCGTAAAAGTTAGTTCACTGTGGCGACCCGTAAGGAAGGGAGTATACAAAAGAAAAAACACATAATTGGAAAATTTATTCTTGAAGAAAAGGCCTTCAGCAACTTGTCCTTGAAAAGAGGTTAACAAAAGGTAACCTATATATTAACGTGGAAGAAAAAGATGCTTGAAAATGACCAAATAATGACAAAAACAGCAGCTGTGATGTTGTAAATGGATCAACATTGCATTGTATTAGCTGGCAATGAATTGTAAATTGTAATGTTTTGCACTTGGACTCCATTTTTACAAGCACACCATGCTGCGTGCTGCAGAATAGAACCAACAACACCCTGTGCAGAACACAAATTGGCATTTCTTCAAACACAGCAAGAGCTTTTTTATTACAAAATGTTTACACATGTATTTTTCGCAGCACATGTAAAGCAATAAAGCCAGGGTTGATTCGATTTGCTCAGATATAAATCAAGTTAAACTTTTATAGGGCAGCTGATCAAAAGGTTATTGTTTAGAAATACAAACGTAAACTCGAATCAGAGGATGCAGCGATGAGACAGAACTGGGTAAAAGGATTTCTTGAATACCAGGTACAAAAGTGTGTTTGTGCAGAGTGAAAGCTGGCGCAGCACTAACCCACTCAACAGTTACAACATATACCTTCCTGTGCAGTAAAAGCCACAGCAGTCACCTCTTTAATGATGCGTTTAATTAGCTTTTATTAGTATTTATACCTTTGTACATTTCTGGAGGAGTAAACGTTGATCTTCTTTAGCTTTTCAGTTATTTGCACTTCACATAAAGTTTTAGCTTAAAGCAGTACTTTTGACCTTTATAAGAGGAGTACTTTAATAGCTTACCTTTTGTAGATGACCTCATGTTGAAGTTAATAGATCAGCTCTAAACAGATTGGCATCAGAAGCATTTGTAATGGTGTGTGTGTGTGTGGGGGGGGGGGTCTGAGGGTCCTCCCCCAGAAAATTCTGAATAAAGTAGATGCCATTTCCCACATTCTGGTGTATTTCAAAGGGTTGTTAAACATCTATGTTTACCCACGTAAGTAAACACTCGATTCAATAACTATTTTAGAGAGCACGACACAGCAAGATGTAACCTGTCCAACAGCTCCCCTTGTGTGAATAGAGCAAGCTCTGCTTCTCTCAAGCATCCTAGCTGCAATCGCTTGCTAAATGTCCTTGTATGAAACCCATATAATTATGTCTAGAATTGCTTGAAGGAATGCATACTGGCCTTTTATGCCAGAGGAATAACAGAGTTGTAGCCATTTTGGTCAAATCTTGAAAATAATGTCATGTGCAATTTTGGAAGCCAACAGAATTTGTCATGTTCAGAGCATATGTTGTGAATGACTTTCAAATACTGCCACACCAAACATTAGTTCAATGTATGAAAAACTGAGATGATGCCATTTTTAGACCAACTGAGGTGGTTTTTAACATATAGTTCAAACGTTTCTGAGACACGTGCTTTCTGGACTGGAATTGAACAGGTAATGCAAGTAAACCTTAAAGTTTTTGGTGCAAGATATTCAAGGGAGGAGTTACACTGCATGTAACGTAGAGGTAGACTTGTTGGAGGATTCTGGCGAGTGGAGGGAGCAATTTTATCCACCACCAGGTGCGATGGCGGAACCAGGCCAACGGTGGTCTTGGCTGGTATAAATACATTTTTTGGCCACCCAATCATCTGAGGAAACTATTATAAAACTAGAAAGAATAGTTTCTTCACATGATTTGGGTAGCCAGTTTACATTTAAATATTTTGCAGTCATCATCTTGGATTTTGATGTGGCAACCTAATTTGCATTAGTGAACTTTCTGACCAAAATGGAAGTCGGTACCTCACTTAATTTTCAAGTGATCATGCTCACTAGACAGACGGATGGACGGACCAAGGGTATTTCCAATTCCCCTCTTCACTTTGTGTCAAGGGACAAAAAAAGTCAGCCCACAGTTTATAAACCAGCCCACCTCTATCCAAGATGCATTTTCCAGAGCTCCATTGAGCTACACTCGCCTGATCTGTAGGTGCCAGACCAGCATGCATTTTTAATTTGCTTTGTTTCCAGGATGTACAACACAGGCAATGTGTCTAAATGAGATAAATATGCTCCTCTAAAGGTAATTACAAATTCCCTACTGAGGTCAGGGTCACTTCTCTATACTCTTTCAGAACATAACCAACACCACACTGCCAAAAAAAACAAAACAAAACAAAAAACTAAAGATCATTGTTTTTGTCTTTCTTTTCTTTTTTCTTTGTCCTTTTTGAGAGTGGCTGTTAACTCCCCAAAGTCACTTTTCCTGTCTGTCTTAAGAACGGGGTAAGCAATGTTGTTTTCGCCTCATTTCCGAGGCAACCTCTGAAACTGACTCCCGTGTCAGGCCAACATGTGCTGACAAGCCCCTGCTGACGCTCAACCCCCCCCCCCCCCCCCTCCACACACACACACACACACACACACACACAAAGTATTAAATCCTGCAAGGCTTGGATCACCTCCCTCATTTCTCAAATCTTGATTGACTAGCTCTGCTCACAGGCTGCCAACCCTCCAGGGTCATTTACGCTGCAGCAAGAAGAAAGGGGATGGCAAAAAGAGACAGATCAGAAAAAGAAAAAAAGCCCAGTAAGGCGAACGAATATCGAGGGTTAAGAAAAGAGGAAGCCAGTCTTGTGTCTCACTGTCAGAAAAGCTTCCAGATTTGCAAAGCTGTAACTTTCATCTCCTTTCCCCACACTTTCTTTCTGATTTTCGTCTCGTATATCAGGAGGCTGCCCCCTGGAACTTGGTCGTTAATTTATTTCTGAGAACAACGTCGGAAATCAGCTAGAAAACCAAAAGTGTGCCAAGTGTGGACTCAAGCAACAGAGCGAGATGATTAAATGAAATGATGAAGATTAAGTACAATTGTGTTCAACAGCATATTTTAAAATACTGTATTTCATCAGTTTGGAGCTTCTTTGTTGCCTTGGGAACAATAACAAGACGTTATATCCATTTACGACCATGTTAAGGATTTTCTACCTTGGTTCGACTGAAACTTGCCAGCGAATGATGCCCGAACTCTAAATATTGTTCAAGAAGCTTTAACAAGGAGAGCAAGATATTTAAGGTGTGCAAGTTTATTTACCTTGAGTCAATGGGGCCGAGATGGGGTAGAGGCAGGGCAGCCAACTTGAGACCCGAAGTCCCAGGTTCGATCTCCAGTCATTGCACATCTCGGGATGTTTCTGAACAGCGCAACCTAGGCGCTTTCAAAAGCTGCTCACTGCTCCACCTGGTGGTGGATGGGTTAAATGCAGAGAGCCAATTTTGCAATTGTATAGAAAAACACAATGGTGACAACACATTATTATTATTATCATGAACAGCAGAAAACAAGATGAGTGAAGACGAAAGCAGGTGGAGTGGATGGAGACTAGCTTAGGGAGGCGAGACTAAGATGCATTGGTGTCAGAAGCATTTGTAATGTGGATGGGGGACACACTGGTCGGGGGGAGTGTCTGGGGGTCCTCACCCAGAAAATTTTGAATGAATTAGAAGCCGTTTCCTGCATTCTGGCGTGTTTTACTGGGTTGTTAAACATCTAAGTTTACCTACAAAAGTAAACACGTGCTCTCTAAAATAATTATTGAATCAACAAGAAGTAGCCTGACCAACAGCTCTCCTTGTGTGAATAGAGCACACTCTGCTTCGCTCATGCATCCTAGCTAAGCTAGCAGTGCACAATAAATATGCGCTAGCTAAGATGCTACAGACGTAGCTCTCCACTTATCTCACGCATCCTAATCCTGCCACCCTGGTCAACAACAGCCGGCACTAACATAGCGCTAAGCTAGCACAACACAGTGCGGTCTCCCCATCCACCACCTCCCCCGTCAAGTGACCGGAGAAACACTGCATGCAGTGTGTTGAGTTGCTGTAGATAACCAGGAAAACCTGGAGTGGATTTTTAGAGGTTTGAGTATTCTCCTATTAATAAACTGTAATAGATTTGTTCACAAAGAAATAGAAACAACGCTGCAGGAACTATTTCATGGCAAATGTGTGTGTGTGGGTGGTCCAAACATTTTTATTTTTAATGTGAGGGGGGCACATCCCCTTCACAAATAATTGTTGTGACGTCCATGCTAAGATGGTTTGAACATATACAGAAGAGGGTAAGTGTACACAGGTGGTCCCCGGTTTCCGGCTGTCTTGGTTATTGGCCGTTTCGCGTATCCGCCCCCGCCCCCGGTGACGTCATCGGCCGAAACGGCAGTATTTCTCAGAAATTTTCATTATTTTCTGAGTTTTTTTGTGTTTGTTAGCAA